>QANY01012783.1:1170704-1385461 GCA_003255025.1 Datisca glomerata
CCCCCCCCCCCCCCCTCTCTCTTAGTTACTGTCAACCATTTTTTAGGTATGCTACTCTGGTAACTTTATGTCTGTTTTCTTCTGTGTTTGTTAAATCTGTTTCAATGTAACAGGGAATCGCATTAAGAGGGCTTTTCATTATTGACAAGGAAGGAGTTATCCAACACTCAACCATTAACAATCTAGCCATCGGCCGGAGTGTTGATGAGACAAAGAGAACTCTCCAGGTATAGCTTCACCGGGACCGAAACAATGATTAGATGAGAATAATTTTCTTGAGTAAAATTCATAATATATTCCTTAGCTATGATCTGATGAACTTTTGTAATTTTATTGGTTCCGTTCGTGTAGGCCTTGCAGTATGTGCAGGAAAACCCAGATGAAGTTTGCCCAGCTGGGTGGAAGCCTGGGGAGAAGTCGATGAAGCCAGACCCTAAGCTTAGCAAGGAGTACTTCTCTGCAATATAGACTGGACTTAGCACTGGGATTGCCATGGCATATATTTGCATAATTTAGAGAGTTGTAATCTGAGTTTTTGTTTTGATATAAAACAATTTTATCCCTAATGAATTTTGAGGAACAACTACACCAGTGGAACTTGTTCCTAGAAACTTCTAGTGTGCAAACACACAGTAGTTGGAGGTATAATACGGTTGTTTTCTCTCTAGAGATGGTTCCTCTCTAGTGTTTTTCTCCGAGGGTTTTGGTTTTCACTTTTTTTCTTCTTTTCTCTGTCTGTGGTGAGTGTTCGTTTTCTTTTCGGTTGTATTCTGTTCTTAATGATGGAATACTCGAATGATCTTTTATCATCTAGTTTACTCAAATGTAAATTGACAGATGAAGAATCTAGTGTTGTTGAGAATCTTCGTGAGACTACGTATTTGGAGATTGAAGCATGTCGTTTAGGTATAATTGGAAGGCTTGCCACGAACAAAAAATATTCTCCTACTGGACTCCGTAGAGCTCTTTCTAAAGCATGGTGTATGAGTGAGGAGGTTTGTTTTGTTGAGGTCGATCAAGATTTATTTAAGGTTTTTCCCTATTGATACTGCATTAGTATTTGTCACGGAAAATGTCCCTTGGTTTTTTGAAGGCAATCTTTTTATCGTTAAGAGGTGGAATGTTAGATTATTTTTGAATAAAGAGATGTTTCTCTTGAATATTTTTTGGATTCAACTACATTATTTACCAGTTGAATGTAGGGGTAAAAAAGTTTATGAACTTATTGGCAACAAAGTAGAGTGGTAGATACGGATGATGGTTTTTTGAAGCGATTTATTGGGTGAAGGTTGAATTCGACATATCTAAACCTTTGTTGAGGGTTTCGTTTATTAACTTTGATGGTCGTCAGCTTTGATGTTCTTTCAAGTTTGAATGATTACCCAAATTTTGCTGCTTTTATGGTAGAATTTTGCATTTGGATGGGTTCTGCAATCATCAAGGGCCTGCTAGTAATGTGAGTGGGGCTGAATGGGGCGAGGGGCTCAGTGCTTTTGGTGGGTTCAAATATTAGATCTTTTTCAATTGGGTTTTTTAGAGATCCCCTGTTTATGCTAGCATTGGAGGTAGTCATTTTGGAAGTAGAGGTTCGGGTGCTAGGAGAGGTAGAGGATGGGGATAAGATTTTAGAGGTCCTAATTGGAGAGCTAAGCGAAACAATGGTTGAGTTTTTAGACCAAACATTAATGTGGGTGATTTTATTTCAAAGGAAATGGGAGGAAGATATGCTTTGTCGTGGGTGTTGGTGATAGGGTTGCTTCGTCGTTGGTGGTCGGTGTGAAGGAAGGACCAGTAGTCGTTGGTGCTTTTTCGATCATTGAACAATTCAAAATCGGTTCTTCTCTGGTGGTTGCTGGTTCTTCTCCGGTGGTCGCTGGCTTTTCTCCGTGGTCGCGGAGGATTCTTCTCCGTTCTTCGAACAACCCAGAATTGTTTCTTCTCAAATGGTTGTGGGGGGTCATCTCCAGTGGTTGCCGATTCGTTTGAGATTTTTTTGATGGGTAATTCATTATTGAAGGCGTTTTCTACGGAGGAGGTTGTTGATTTAAGGGATAGTAGTGATAAGATTATTGCATATTCAGTGATGAGTAAAGATTCAGAGGTTTTTCAGGAAGAGTTTAACTCGAATGTTGGTGAAGACGTTCGTTTGGTTGAAGATGAAGATGATTATCCAGTAAGGGAGGATGTTCGGTACATAGATGATTAATTGGTTGATGTTGTTGACTTTATTCTAGTAAGAGAAGTTGCATGTGAAGCTTCAGGTTCAGCTAGGCCTATTTCTAGCGAGAATGTAGATTTTGGGCCTAGTGATTATTTGGTTGAAATAAAAGTGGGTCAAGACTTTAATTCCCATTTATCCTTTAATTTGGCCCAAAGTAAAGAGAAATCCAATGACTCGTTTAACCTTGAACCGATTATTGAAAAAATTAAGAAAAATGGACTAGAAAAATTTAGTTGCCTATATCTCCCAAAACGGGCCCTAGAAAATTAAGATGACAACCTTAGTCTAAGAGGTATAAGGGCAGCTCGTCGAAATTGATCATGCATGGGAACGTTGAAGATGCTGAGTTCATGCAGGGTGGCAAACATAAGGCAATTGGAGTAGTTGGAAATTCTAGTTCCAGTTTAATGGAACACGGAGTACCGAAAGGGTTGAAAGAAGATGTTCAAACTCAGAATGATGATGATGATCTTGATAGGCTGGAGGTAGCCAACACGAATTGGCCCCAAAGTTATCAATGAATGTCTTGAGGTGGAATTGTCAGGATGTGGGGAATCCCTTGACAGTTTTCACATTATGAGGGTTAGCCAAAATTCATTCCCCAGACTTTATTTTTTTGATTGAAACTAAAAATAAGAGTTAAATAGTGGAGAAACTTAAAGTGGTTGTCAATTCTTCGGGTTTGTTAGTTATGAATCCGGATGGTACTAAAGGTGGTTTCGTGCTGTTCTAGAAGGATAATAATTTGGTTCAACTGATTAAGTACTAAAGTTTTTTAATTGAAGTTCGGTTGTTGATGTGGTTAATTCTAAAGTTTTGAGGTTATTTGTAGTTGATATTAGTCATGAGCTTGAGGTTCGAGACCAACAATTAATCTCTGTTGGCAATTGTATTAAAGCTTGTTCTGAGGCTTGCATTGCTCTTGGGGATTTTAATGATCTGATGCATTTTGATGAGAAATTTGGAGGTAATGCTCGGGATCTCAACATTTTAGTTTATTATTGGATTTTGTCAACAATTGTAACCTGGTAGATATTGGCTTTGTGGATCCGCCCTTTACCTGGATTAACAAACATGTTTATCCAAGTCTGATTAAAGAGAAGCTGGATAGATGTTTTCCCCATCCGGATTGACTTCATGATTATCAGTCTACGAGGCTATATCATTTAACATCTCCTAGTTTGGACCATTTAGCATTATTGCTAGATACAATTAATGGGAGGAGAAGATACAAACATCAGTTCAAGTACGATAGGAGAAAGTTTGAGTTTGAAGAGTGTAGGGAGCTGATTAAATCTGCATGGGCGTCGGAGGGGTATGATACTAGTGGCGGTCCAGATCTCTGATAAAATTGTTAGAACCCGTAATTCTATTGTTCAATGGAGGAGGAAGAAAAATACTGCTAATTCTAGTAGATTATAGAATTTGACACATGCCAAGCTTACGGAAGTGTATTCTCACAGTTTGGTGTATTTTAAAGAGGTTTGTTCGTTAGAAAAAGGCTATCAGGAAGCAATTATTCACAAAGAGAAATACTGGAAGAATAGGGCTTATGTTTTATGGCTTCAAAATGGTGACAAGAACACTTCCGTTTTTCACATGAAGGTCAAAGGAAGGAGAAGATACAACATAATTTTTGGGTTGGAAGATAAGAATGAGGTTTGGTTTACTAATTCTAAGGCTGTTCAAAATATTGCTTTAGAGTATTATCAAAACCTATTTCTTTCTTCTCACCCTAGTGTAGAGTTGATTGAGTCGGTGTTGGTGAATTGTGACAGTTGTCTTGAAGACGATGACAGATTTATTCTAGATGAGGAAGTCACAGTCGATGAGATTCAGGTAACAGCTTGAGGCATACACCCTTACAAATCTCTAGGTCCTGATGGTTTCACCGCTGCCTTCTTTCATCAATATTGGAATATCATCAGTTCAGATGTTATCGCTATGGTACATAGGTTTTTTAGTACTTGCGCTTTTCCTTCTAACATTAATCATACGCACATTATGCTCATTCCGAAAGTGAATTTGTCCTAGGATTATGTCCCAGCTTCGTCCTATTAGTCTTTACAATATTTCTTATAAAATTATCTCTAAGATTCTTACTTATCGCCTTAGAAGAGTCATTGATAAGATTATAGGAGTTGGCCAAAGCGATTTTATTCCTGGTCATCATATTATTGATAATGTAATGATTGCACATGAGATTTGCATTCTCTTCGGATTTGAAAGAAAGGGAAAAAAGGTGATGTGACGATCAAAATTGATATGTCCAAAACGTACGATAGAGTCGACTGAAATTTTCTTCTAGCGACCACGAAAAAGTTTGAGTTTTCTGATAAATGGAGGAAGTGGATTTTTGAATGCATCTCAACTGTTAAAATATAATTTCTCTCTGAATGGTGAGCTGAGTAAAAGTTTTTCCCCGAGCAGAGGTCTGAGACAGGGAGATCCTCTCTCCCCGTTCCTGTTTATTATCTTTGTTGAAGTTCTTTCAAGGATGATAACTAGGGCTAATGATATCGGCTTGATTTCTTGCTTTTGAGCCTCTGCATCCAATCTTGGTATTTCACATCTTTTCTTTGCTGATGATTCTTTGCTGTTTTGTAAAGCTTCTGACACTGAGATTGTGGCATTGTTGGATATTCTGAGTAAATATGGCACAACACCAGGGCAAGATGTTAATAAGCAAAAAAGTTTAATTGTCTCTGGTAACAACATCCCCCCATCCGCTTCAGGCATGATGATCTTGTTGGCATGACAGGCATGAAACGAGCAAATTCGTTAGAAAAAAAATTGGGAGTGGAGACTGATTTTGGGGTTTGAAGACTGAGGTTTTTAGAAGCATTATGGATAAAATCATTCAGCGTGTATCGGGATGGTCAGAGAAATTCTTATCTCCGGCGGGTCGTGAAATTTTAATCAAATTTGTAGTGATGGCTATCCTCAACTATAAAATGTCTTGTTTCATGCTTCCGATCATTATGTGTAAGAAAATTTGTAGTTATCTGCCAAATTACTGGTGGGGCTCATCTTAGTGCAAGTCAAGTATCCACTAGGGTTCGTGAGATAGAATTAATTGTCCCAAGTTAGAGGTGGATTGGGGTTTAAAGCTAATCTGCTTTTAATCTAGCATTGTTGGCTAAACAAGGATGGGGGATCATGCCTAACTCGAATTCTCTGCTTCCCTCGTTCCTCAAGAGTAAATATTTCTAAGATTCTGATTTTCTTTTTGCTTTTATTGGGAGACGTCCATCATGGGGATGGCGTAGTTTGGGTGAAGGTCGAAAAATTCTGCTGCATGCGTGAGATGGAGTGTAGGTGATGTGAGCAATATTGATATCTGAGATGATGTTTAGATTCCGAGGCCTTAATACTTTCAAAGTCTTGACGCCTAATATTTTTGAGTTTTCTAAAGTTAGGGATCTTTTTCGTCTGTATGGAGGGGTTGGAATATCCGGTTAATTAATTTAATTTTTTGACAAGAGGACAATAGCATTATTGGTCAGATTTCGGCTAGTACACACGACAATTCAGATAAACAATAGTGTGAGTAAGAACTGTAAGAGCGAATCTAGTTCTTGCTTGATCAATAAGCAATATATGAAAGTCGGTCTAAAGACTAAAAGTTCCCCTTAAACTTAAAGACTTTACCTAGAGATGTTTGAACAATTTTATTCCTTGTAAAGGAAACCTGGTGAGGAGAGGGATTAATATTGACCATGTTTGTCACATCTGTGGGTCTGAAGAGGAATCCGTTAAACATATATTTTTTTCTTATTGTTTTGCTTCTAGATTTTGGTTTGTTAGCCGTCTTAATCTAGATTCAAGCAGAATTGAAGGCGCCACCTTTCTAGACTTTTGGACGTTAATTGTCAATAAATTAGAGAAACACCTAGATCTGGATTGGCTTATGCGGTGGTTTATTTTCGGCCTATGGAGAGTTTGAAAGTGCAGGAATAAAGCTTGTTTTGAATATGCTGTTTTTGATCCATTAGATACTGTTAAATTGGTTGAAGTGCATATGGAGAGTTGGATCTCGTCTTTTGATGGAGTTGTTGATCATCCTACTCTTAGTCAGTAGGAGACTTCATTCATTTCAAGTTCGGGGTTGGAGACTTCATTCGGATGCTACATGAGATGCAGAGAGCGGTGTAGCTGGTTTGGGTTGGTGCCTATAGGATCCATGTGGTAATTTGTTTGCTGCTTGTATGTGGAAGAGATCCGATGTGTCTTGTTTTATTCTTGCCGAGGTTTATGCATTACTTTGGGCTATGAAAACTCTTCTCAGGCTGGTATCGATGACATTAATATTTTCTCCGATTATTTGGTCTTAATTAATTATATCAAAGCTAGCAATCACACAGGTCAGGATGTTGCTCCTGTAGTCGCCGACATTATTCATCTCACATGTAGCTTTAATCGTGTGATTTTCTCTTATTGTCCTAGAGAGAATAATCATTCGGCGGATGCTTATGCGAGGTTGGGTAATTATGCTTCAGGTCATATTATTTTGAATGTTTCGGAGGATATATTTCATTCAGTTTTTTATTTTCTTGATTTATAATCCTTGCTTTTAGCTAGTACTCTTTTTTTTTCTGGGTTTTCCCCTTTAAAGTTTTTTCCAGGAAAAATTTTAACGAGGCTAGCTAGGGAGGGTTTCTTTGAGTTTTTATTATGGTTGAGACTCTGCCATTGGTGTTCCTTTCGGCTCTTTTCTTTGCTTTGGTTGGTTGGTCTAGGTTAGATGATGATGGTGTTAAGGAGGTGCCAACCTAGTTAGGATGTCCTGGTGCACCTACTGATTTCTTTCTCCAACTTGAGTTTCTTTTATATTTTGCCCAAGGGTATGCCCCCTGGTATTCTCTTATTGATTGATGAATGACTCTTTATGTTAGGGTGTTTTTATACCCCTTCTCTTTTGACCAAAAAAAATTGAGAAACAACTTGTGGAAAGCTGGATATAAATGAGTTGTGAATAGGATTGGATTCCTTTAGTTTCAAAAATATATATGCGTTGAATTTCATTTATCTTCCATTCGGCATTATTCAATATAACAACTAGAGAAAATTCCAAGTCTCTCAATCTCTTTGTTTCTCCCTTTGTCTCTCAATCTCTCAGTTTCTCTTGTCTCTCAATCTCTCTATTTCTCTCTCAATCTCTCAGTTTCTCTCTCAGTCTCTCAATCTATCAGTTTCTCGGTTTCTCTCATAATCTCTCAATCTTTATGGTTCTCTCACAATCTCTATGGTTCTCTCGCATTCTCTTAATTTCTCTCCTGAGTCTCTTAATCTAACTGTCTCTCAATCTTTCAATTTATGGTTGAATTTGATATTGATAGAATTATTGATAATTGATAGAATTTATCTTAAGAATCTGATTTGTGATTGAATTTGATAATTAATAGAATTATTGTTAATTAGTTAAATTTATCTCATGAATCTGATTTGTGGTTGAAACTAATTTGTGGTTGAATTGATAATTGGTAGAATTATTCTTAGGAATTTGATTTGTGGTTAAATTATTATTAAAAATCTGATTTGTGCTAATATGGAAAAAATTTCAAAAGAAAACCAATGCCCCTATTTGGCACTTAAGTTTAGTTGTGAATCTGATTTTATGTTTATTGAGATCTTTTGTGGATAATGCTTGAGAACAACGTTTTTTGGTTTTGGATTTACTGATTTTAAGCTTCGCGCTGTGGATATGTCGTTTTGGGACTAAGGCTGACTACAAACCTTGAAAAAAATCTCTCTCTTGATTGGCGGCTTGGTCGTGAAATATTGACATTTTCTAGATCTGTGGTAGAAGTTTTGGTTGACTCAAGCTTTGTTTTTATAAGATTTTAAATCCATTACTATTTAGGTGCTAGTTTGATAGTAATATGAAGTTTTAATCCCTTGAAGGATATTGGAAGACAACCCTAAAATATCTAGCACATTCGCCGTCAATGAAAGATGTTTTGAAAAGGTTGACTAGCTAGTGGGTTCTATTTTGATCACGAAATTAGTAAGTTATTTATAAAATGATATTTGCTATATATAATTGTTGAAAAGTACGATGAATTTCTTCACTAGTAAGTACGTTTTAAATATTGAAAAATATACTGTGAATGTGGATTAGTGTAAGTTTTGAGATATTTGAGTAACAGATTTAGTTATTAAATTTAAAAAATTATCGATTTTAGGTTCCCATCTCTGTTTCTCCTTTTATCTCTTTCTAAGTATCTCAATCTCATTTCTTGACGAAAAATAAAATATACTGTAAAAATAACTTCATATCGTGCAAGAATATTATATAAAATTTATCATTAAAAATTAATATACCATAAAAAGTGATCAAACTGAACATAAAAAGGTGATCAAACTGAACAAAATTTCTACTCCACCCCTAGTTTATATAGTATTGAGGAAAGTTTAGTCAATAAAAACCCCTCCTCAAGGATATTGTTATACATTATAATTGTAGTAGCTAGTGGTATTGACAAAAAGAAAGAGAGCGAAACGAAAAGTTGAAACCCTTTTTTTTAAAGAAAAAGTAGTAAAAGAAATTTAAAATAGAACCAAGTTATCCAGTTTCGTCTCTATCTTAATCAGTGGCGAAGCTCTGAACGTGGAGGAGGATGTGGTCGAAGGTGGTTCCCCATCTACCTCACCTTCAAACCACTACTACGAGACCATTAGCTGCTCTCGTTAATGGTCATCCTCACATTTCCACTTTTCGGAACCTAAGAACGGTGTACAGCCTGCCATTATCGATGCTGAGTAGCAGAATCCGAACGCTACTTCTTCCTCCGAAACCGAAATTTCGTAAGAAATTGACGATTTCGAAAGCGGAATTTTCAACAGAGCCGCCGCTCGATCTCACCGAAGACAACGTTAGGCAGGTTATAGCCGACGCAAGAGTCGAACTCGCTCAGATCTTCGATTCTTCGGTGGGCATCACAGGTTCTTGATTCCCACCCCCCTTTATTTACGATTTAGGTATTTGCATATGCTAATGTACAATAATGTTGTGTTCAGGAGTAGTTGAACTTGCAGAATTGGATGGGCCTTTTGTGAGGATTAGTCTTAGAGGTAAGTTTTGGCACAAACGTAGCACTGTTCTGGCCAGAGTAGGAAATTACTTGAGGCAGAGGATCCCTGTGAGTCATTTTCTTTATCCTTGTTGAAAATTTGTTTGTTGCAGAACATAAGAATTAGACTCAGTAATCTTAGCAATTTAGAGGAGGGCATTGAGCTTCTTTTTCTCTCTCAGGAAATCTTGGAGGTCGATGTTGAAAACGAAAAACAGTTGGATGACAGTCCTGAGAACTTTTAAGAGGTACTTTATGTAAACGATTTACTCCTTTTTTTATTTTTTTATTTTTCATTTTCCTTGAGGAATATAGTTTAATAGTAGAAGCCATAAGATCTGCAGCTTAATCAACTTTTCTTCTAGTGTAATTTGGAGCAAATGTTGCCGTTGTTATCAGTTAATTATCACTTTTACTAAGCAAGTTCCTCAGTTTACAAAAATAAAATTCTGTAAAATAATGTAAAATCTGTTACAGTCTACTCGGAAATGGAAGACGGGTGATCGGAAAAACGAGTTTTTAAAAACTTGTGAAAATAAAAAAAACCAGTGACGTTTGGTGAGTTGTTTTTAAAAAGAACTGAACTGAATGAGAGATTGAGGAAGAAAATGGTTACTGAATATCTCAGCTTAAACCTATGAGATTATGATTTCTGGTATTTACTATTTATACAGAGTACAAAGTTTGTAAGTTAATTAATCTTTCTAAAAGTTAAACAAATCTGTTGTAATAGAAAACTATTACAAATGTAAGTTTCTAAAACCGATTCTTTAAAAAATGTCAAACGGATTCATAATTCTAGAATCTTTTGTTGCTTACAAGGATGAGCGTTAAGTGAGAGTTGTTTTTAGTATTACTAGTCATATTGTAAGTTAAAAAGAAATGTATTTATAATCAAATTTGTTTTGAATTTATGTGAGTAATAAAAAATGTTATAACGTTAATATTTGCTGATACATATATTACTATTAAACCATGTTGTAGAATGTCACATGTATGTCTTTAAAAAAGGAAATAGTGAATCAAAATTAAGAAAAACAGTGAGGTCATTAGAATTAAATAATCTATTTCGTGTTTTATTTTTAGCTTATTTTAATTTTTTATTTGTATTGTAAATTTTATTTTTTGTTTGTTTGTAAGTATTGGGTAAGTGTATCTATGTAACATATTGATTATATTAACATATAAAATATAGCATACATAAAATTTCTCAAAGTGTGTTATAATTAAATTATATTTGCATTCTATTATTTAAGTTTTGTAGAGATAATTTACTTTTCCTCTATGTTAAAAATAATTTAGTACAATGTTGAGTTTTCTCTATATAATTTCTTAAATAACTTGCTACAATTCAATCAAAGTTATCAATTACAATTAACTTAAATTATTTATTAATTACTGTGTTTTTAAATTCATTAAATATATGAATGAATTTGAAATTATTGCCTACTTGATCAATTTATTATAATTTTAAAAATAACAAATTATTAAATGTCACATGTAACTTATAATGTTATTTTTGGGTAATGTATCAATAATAAGTGTATAAAATTGTCCAAAAATGATTCTCATCTCCTCCCCACTTTTAATATATTATAGATTATAGATATATTGAGATAAATTGATTTTTATTTTGTAACAATTAAAAGATGAGTGCAACAAGAGAATTTTCCTAGTGGTATTTTTTCACGCATGCTTCAAATTAGAGTTATGATGTGATAATTCATTTAAGAACCCGTTCGACATGTGAAATTTAGAATAATCATGAGGTTTAAATTGTGACAATTGGATGATACCTATAGAATAATCATAGCAATTGAGATTATCATATTTGGAATGTATATTTTCATGGTAAATTGATGTATAGTAACTATAGAGGTAATTCAATTGTCTCACCAAGATTGATTTGCTTTAATAAATTTAGATTGCGTTTATTTTTTAAGACAATTCAATTGCTTCATCAATAAGTAAATTAGAATAACCAAGAAATTAAAGTTGCTCCCAACTTTAATGATTACTTCAAACAAGTTAGAAAATTCAACTATTAGAGGATTGTCATCCAGGATTGCAATCAGAGAAGAGACTCACAATAACCGCTACCAAACAAAGCCTAAAAGCAGTTTTAAAATCTAATTGAATTTGGACTACTAGTGTAGTAAACTTACTTTTGAATTTTTCTTTCTTTGATCGAGAGAAACGAAAGTGGAATGTTCTCAACTAACGTTATTTAATTACATCCATGGTTTCAATGTGAACACTTGAATTAGCATGAACACGTATCGAATTAGGGAGAGGTTTACTAACATAGAAGCATTTAAAGCAATGTCAATCTGCCAAAATAACATGGAAACAGAGTTATAATTTGTCAAAAAGAAAAAAAAAACGAAGAGGAAGTGATTGAGAAACCAGTTGGAAAATTCGAACTGCTATACGTGAAATAGAAGTGGTCCGGCCATGATTTTTAAGTAGTAAGCAAATGGAGCATTGTTCAATCCTTTACCATGTGAATAAAAATTTGGTTTCATAATTTTAACTATGAAGCATTGTATCAATATTACGTTTTTAGATTAATGTACTAGAGGTTGGATGGTGGATTCTTTTCCAGATAAACGATAATATATATGATTAGAACTTTACAACTATGATGGAGGTGGGTAGAGTCCAAATCTTCGATTAAGTACAAAGAGTGCAGATTTCTAAGCGAAGATAATTAGGTCCTTAGAAAAACTTTACAATGCATAATCAATTAGTAGTTTAAGAAACTAACTGAAGAGCATGGAGCAAAATATAGCTTCCACCAAATGCTTGTGTGAATGAAAATGATTGAAGAATCTTCTGTTCATTGATACGTTGTAAGATCTGCACACAGGAACCCTAAAAGCTGTAAATGTGGAGCAACCTAATAAAACACCGAAGAAAATTTGAAACCCCACAAGGATTTCAGGAACATAACTAGGAGGATCAATAAGTGTTGGCACTCATTGGTCTTGCGGCCCACACAAAATTTTATCGGGGAGAACATCAATAATATTTTACTTTTTAGAAAAAATAAAAATAAAATAGCCATCTTAAATGAAAAAAAGCAAAATTTTGACGCAAAAAACTGTTCCCCACCCACGTTTGCAAGTGAAATTTTGAATTTTTATCTACAAGTTTAAATAATATATATTGCATAAAAAATTATAATACAAAAAACATATGTATATATAATTGATACTGTATATGATATAAATTACTAAAACTGGAAAAAAGTAGCACGCGTGCGGTTAAAAATTTTGGCATGAATTTCTTCTTTTCCTTGTAAAGTGTATCCGAAACTATTTTTGATATTTGTAATTATTTTTTATAATTTTTTTTAAATATTACTTATTTATGAACAATACTGAAATTTTATGTGCCGGGCAAGTCCCGGCACACATCCTTGTACTTGTTATGTGCCACAGAAAATTTGGGTAGTCCCACACAACCCGACACGTGAAACTTGACATGCCGGGTCAGACCTAACATGCTAAGTAACTGTGCCGGATCTAACACCACATACTGGCCCGCTGCTGTGCTTATGCACAACATAGCAGGCAAGGCAATTCGTCTCGCCTGCTATTTTAGTTTTTTTTAATTATTTAAGTTTATAAAATAAATTAGGTTCTTTATTAATTTCATTATTTTATTTATTTAATTTTTAAACTTGTTATATATAAGTCAAATTCTTCTTTTATATATACTTTGTATTTTTTTATAAATCTATACCATTTATAATTGCTACAATGGGAGAAATATTTTTGGACTTTTGTTGATATGATTTTTATGCTAAGGATAAATTAGCTTTACTTAATGACATATGTGTGATTTTAATAGGCCACTCATCCATATATTTTATTTATCTTCTCTATTCAGTTTTATCTTATTCTATTCTATTAATTAAATGTAGAAGGAGTTTTAACATCTTTTTGTCGGATCAATCTAAATTTCGTTCTATATTTCCAAAATATTTGATAAAAACTACTTTGCAGCGAAATTGAAATTCTTGCTTTCTCTCTTCATTCTATTTCCTGTTCGCTAAGCATAATTTGTTAATGAATCATAAAACTTAAATAAAATTGTTTAAGCTCTGTGTTTTCATTTACGTCTAAAAATATTGTGTCTTCCTATTAAGATGAGAATAAATTCACAATAATTATTTAAATATTGGTTGAAATTTTGAATAATTAGATAGCATTAGAGTTAAATGTTTGGTCATTAGTTAATTATCGTTATGACCAAAGTATTCAATGAGTACACAATTGATATCTATAAGTGTTATACTATATTTTTACAAATTTCTTAAAAAATTCTTAATTTTTTGAATAATTCAAATAACTTTTTTCCTTTGTAATCCATAAGTATTTTAAGTCTTTAGTGTTGTTGGTCATAGTATGCTACTGAAACCCGTGCAATGCACATAAAGATTTATTAGTATTTTATAAATGATTGATAAATTGAATGAGTGTCAACTTATTTGAGATGTGCTTAATTTATTGTGATACAATTATAAAAACTAAAAATTTGTAAGCTTGTATTTGTAATTTATAATTACAATTATGGTTGTTAAACTCCTGATCTGGATCGTAGGATCTTAAAATTTTACGATCCTGTCTAACCTCCACGACCCGATTCATAGATAGGATCTTAAATTGAGAGGATTTTACGATCCTATTATATTATTCGTCTTGGATTGGTAGGATCTTACGTTCCTACTACGATTTTACGATTTTACTAATAATAATTTTGTAAGGTATTCAAAAGAAAATAATATAAAGTTCATTTAATCTGTTCAATTTTCAAGTTTTTTTATTTATTTAAATTTTACTTAGTAAAATAGTGAAATTTATCATTGATTAATTAACTATATTCAAGAATTTTAATATGTCGTTTGATAAATTGTGTCTTTTCATAATATTACTAGTATATAGTAAGATTTTACGATCCACGATTTGATCTGATGATCCGATCCGCGAGACCTCTCAACGATCTTAGGTAGGATCACGATTCTGACAACCTTGATTACAATTATAAGTTCTGATCTAACTATGTTATCTAATTAATAATTTCAATTTCTATCTCCATTGTATCGTGTTAGATCGACTCTGATGGGTGTGACAACGTGTTACACTTAAGGCTAGGACTTGCCTTGCTTTCGTACAAGAGTAGACAAATCAGAACATACCAACACACTTAGAGACTAAAACACTTAGGGACCGACGCAATTAAAACCTAACACATTTACAGAATGGCACACTTAAGGCATGTGCGCTCCCAAAAAAATGCCTAGGCGTGCCGGGAGTTATGATCTATATACGTTATCTAATAAATAATTTCAATTTCTTTCTCTATTGTATCATGTCAGATTGACTCGGATGAGCCTGATAACGTGTTACACATAAGCCTAGGGCTCGTGCTCGTCACATTTCACATGTAAAAGTAAAGAGTAGATGGATAAAAAATGACCAACACACTTATAGATGACAACACTTACGAACCGACATAATTAAGGCCTGGTACATTTATGGACCTGTGCCCACATGCTTAAATGTGCTGAAAAATGCCTAGGCGTGCCGGGAGTTATAATCTAACTATGTAGCATAATTAAGGCTTGACACATTTACAGACCAACACACTTAAGGCCCAATATATTAATGCCAGCGCGCCTAAGTGTGCCAAAAAATGTCTATGAGTGCCGGGAGTTATGATCTAACCATGTTATCTAATCAATAATTTCAATTTTATTCTCGATTGTATCGTGTTAGATCTACTCGGATAAGTGTGACAGTGTGTCACACGTAAGGCTATGACTTGAGCTGGCCACATTCACATGTACAAGTAAAGAGTAGATAAATCTGAACAGATCAACACACTTACAGAACGACACACATAAGGACAGACACAATTAAGGCCAAACGCATTTACGGATAGACACGTTTAAGGCCCAGTGTACTTAAGGCCTGCATGCCTAAGTGTGCCAAAAAAATGCCAAGGTGTGCAGGGATGGCTCGGCGCGATCAACACATGTGTTATGTTGTGCGGGCCCATCATGCCACAATTGTGCCCGAGGAAGTCATGCCGCGCCACACCGTTTTAGCTAGTTTAACAACTCCAACTCCAACTATAATCCTTGGAAAAAAACCACCATAAATTTTGATCTATAGGAAAAAACTACTACAACGATCTACAGTACAACAATATACAAGACTAAAATAAAAAAAAATGAAAAGAGACCTTACTGAAGAATTATACGGAAAGTAGAAAGAGAGAGAGAGTTGCAGTGAGAGATAGAGAGAGAAAAAGAAGGAAGTACTAGAAAGGAAAGAATACTTTTCATTAACTCAAACGAAAACCAGAACACTTAGAGTTCTATCAAACCAATTAACATCCTAAAGACTAGTTTAAGCAGAAAGACTATAATACCCTTAAACTAACACAACCAACTAACTTTATCATTTAACATCCTCCTCAAACTTATCTGATGGTCAAGTATAAGTTTATCTCTTAAGGATGCAAATTGAGAAAGAGGGAGAGGTTTGGTGAACAAGTCTACAAGTTGCAAATGTGAAGGAATGTACTTAACTTGCAAGTCCTTTTTCAAGACTTTTTCCCTAACAAAGTGGAAGTCTATTTTACATGCTTTGTTCGAGCATGTAGAATGGGGTTCGAAGCCAAATAAATAGCTGATGTATTATCACAATAAATTATGGGAGCTTGAATTTGGTAGATGTGAAAGTCCTTGAGGATTTTCCAGCTAAGCTTTGCTGCAATATTGGCCAATGCTTTATATTTTGCTTCGGTAGAAGATCTTGCCACTATGGCTTACTTTTTGGCACTCCAAGAAATGATGTCAGATCTAAGAAAGAAAACAAAAATAGAAGTAGAGTGTCTATCATTGGGGTCTCCAGCCCAATCAGCATCACTAAAGGCGTGCAAATGAATATTATCAGGTTTAAATAGAAGTCCATGACCAAGAGTTCCACTAACATATCACAGAATGCGTTTAACAACAGTAAAATGAATGGTAGTAGAAGAATGCATGAATTGACAGACTCTATTAACAACAAAACTTAAATACTGAAGAGAACCAACTATACTTCTATAGAGAGTACCATCGAAAAAGGGAGAACCAATATGACTATATAAGGGAGATTTGATAGAGGAATGAGACTTAACATTACTCATTCTTGCCTTACTAAGCAAGTCCTTAGCATATTTTTGTTGATGAATGAAAATGCCAACAGAAATTCTAGTGATTTTAAGGCCTAAGAAGTATTTTAGATCTCCTAGATCAGTCATATCAAATATATTTTTGAAGTTGCTAATAATATAATCTACAATAGCAGACTTTATGCCACTAATTATAATATCATCCACATATTAGTGAATATAAATAAAAAAGTTAGAAGAAGCATAAACAAATAAAGAACTATCAACCTATGAAGCTACAAAACCAATAGAGAGAAGATGGCTAGTAAATTGCTCAAACCAGTTTCTTGGTGCTGTTTAAGACCACTTAAAGATTTATTTAATTTACAAACTTAATCAGGATACTATCTATCGATAAAGCCTTGTGGCTGACACATAAAATTCTTCAGTCAAATTACCATGAAAAAAAGTATTCTTAACATTAAGTTGCCTCAATGGCCAATTAAAAGTAGCAGCAAGAGAAAGTAAGATAAAAATAGTAGGTTTCTTAAAAACAAGGCTAAAGGTTTCATCATAATCTAGGCTAGCTTGTTGGTGATAGCCCTTGGCTACCAACCTTACTTTATATCATGCTATAGATCCATCTGGGTTGTATATTAATTTGTATACCCATTTGGATTCCACAAGATTTTTTGCGAGGTGGCAAAGAAATCAAAGTCTAAGTATTTTGAGCAAGAAAAGCATTATATTCATCATTAATAGCCTTAGTCCATTATGAACTTTTGGAAGCGACAGAAAATAATGTAGGTTTAGTTATGGTGACCCAAATTAAAGGGGTAGAAACAACAAAGGCCTTTTTCTTATGGATACCAGATTTTGATCTAGTTTGCATAGGGTTTGTGGAGTGTGAATCATGAGAAGGAGCAGTGTTAGACATAATAGAAGAAGGAAGACACACATTAAGATGAATATGAAGGTCAGAAGAAATATCAGGTAAACAATTAGTATGTATAGAAGTAGTGTGTTCAGACTATTGTCGACCTAAATGAGACAAATTACTTTACATATCAGTATGTGGTTGTGAAGGTGCAGGAGAATTGTGCCCAATAACAGTGTGGTGATTATCAGTAACAACAACAAGAGTAAAAATAGAAACAGAAACAATAATGTTAGCAGAATTATTTTGGTCAGAAGTAGGAGAACATTTTCTGAACTCATAGGCAAAGAATAGTCGTAATAGTTCTATTGCTAACCGAAGAGATTGATAATGAAAAAGAGGAAAATAAAAGTTATACCTATCATGAAATGATAAAGCAAAAGATTGAGTGTCTAACTGTACAGGTTTGGTAGAAGCAGAAAAAGGGAAAAGTTGTTCATCAAACAAGACATCTCGAGAGATTTAATACCTTCTGGTGTTTAAATCATAGCATATGTAGCCCTTTTGATCTAATACATATCCTAAAAATACACACTTGATAGTTTTTGTATCAAATATGGTCTGCATGTATGGTTTCAAGTTAGCATAGCCAACACAACCAAATATTCTAAGATAATCATAATGAGATAATTTGCCAAAAAGTTTTTGAAAAGGAGAAATGTTTCCAAGCAGAGAACTAGACATCCTATTGATTAAATAAACAGAAACAACAAAGGCATAGTTCTAGAATGTAATGGCAACGTAAGCAAAGTGCATTAAGGTCAATCCTGTTTCAACTAAATGTCTATGCTTACGTTCAACAACTCCATTCTACTGTGGAGAATAATGACATGTGATTTGGTGTTAAATACCACGTTCATGCAGAAAAATCTTAATTAATATACTCCCCACCACCATCAAATCTCAAGCATTTAATTTTGGTGGAGAACTTAATTTTGGTGGAGAACATAGTTTCAACAATAATTTTAAATCGCTTGAAAACAGTAAAAACATCAGACTTATGCATAATAGGAAAGAACCATGTCAAAATGGACATATCATCAATGAATATAACATAGAATCTGTGACCAAGTATTGAATTTATAGGAGAAGGACCCCATACATCAATATGAACAACTTCAAAGGGAGAAGAAGAAATAGAATCAAAAATAGGAAAAGGTAATTTTACCATTTTATTATAAATGTGGCTTACACAAAGAGCTTTATCAGGAACAAAAGAGTTACAAGGCGAATTTGCTATGTTTGATATTTGTCTAACAATATTAGGGGAATCGTGACCTAGCCTAGAATGCCACACAGAATTAGAAATGTTGGCACCAAGATATGTAAAGTGTTTCTTAGGGAAGTAAACATGTATAGGGTAAAGACCATTCAAACTATGGCCCTTACGCATGATGGTGCCCGATCACTTGTTCTGATTAAAGAAAGTTCTAGCATCAAAGATAAACCTACTATTGTTATCAAGACAAAACTTGTACACAAAAGTAAATTTGTGACAACCTCAGGTACACAGTAAACTTCAAACATAGGAAAATTATTAGAGGAGGTTTGAATCATACCAGATCATGTGTGTGAAATGGCTAAAGATTGTCCATTGCCAATTGAGATTCCATCTTCATCATGATATTCAGAAATGTTAAAGATGTTCGTAGAATGAGGAGTTAAATGGGTGTTACACCATGTGTCTGAAAGCCATACCTGTGTGTCTGTTGGACGAGTGTTTTCTGTCATAACTGTGAGATTGATAGGAGAAATTCATTCTATGATTACAATTTGCAGCACTGTGCCCCATTCGTTGATAGATTTGGCATTGGATTTTGTTGTTCTGAGAGCTGGAGTAGCCTTATGAGTTTTTGAAATTAGGTTGATTCTGAGGTGGTACTCCCAGAACTGAAGGTTGGGAAGAAGAACTCCTGTTCTGGGTTCTACCTCCATGTCCTTAATTTGTTCTTCCGGAACCTCTATTTCCTCTAAACCAGTGAAATCCTCTTCCTCTGTTGTTACATCTATTATTAAATGTCGCAAGAAATGCAGTGTTAGGGAATATGGTTTCTTTATTCTTGTTCTGTGACTCCAAGTAATGTTCCTCAGTTTTCAGAAGCACGTGAAGATCTTCAAGTGATTCATCGTTCTACCGTGGTTCGTATAGAGGTTCTTACAGTGTTATACTCGGTTAGGAGCCCATTTATGGTGTATATCAGAATGTTTTCATCTTCTATGTTGACCGAAACAACTATGAACTTGTATTTCACCTCCTTTATGCGCTGCATGTATGAGTCAAGACTTTCTGTTGGCTTCTTGGCTATAGTCTGAAGATCTGGTTTCAACTAGACAATGTTTGTTCGAGAAAGAGATGAAAAACGACACTCAATCGATTCCCAGACTTCTTTTGAAGTCTTACAATCTACTACATAAGACAAAGCAGTGGAGACAATGTTGCATTTATCAGGTTCACAAGAGCTTGAACCTGTGTAACCCACTGCTCAAATCTTGGATTCTGATCAAGCTCCAATCCTTTATCGTTCTTGACAAATCTTGGAGGGCACTTTACAGTTACATCAATATACCTGAAAATCATATAGGCTT
This sequence comes from Datisca glomerata, assembly GCA_003255025.1. Classification (NCBI taxonomy): domain Eukaryota; kingdom Viridiplantae; phylum Streptophyta; class Magnoliopsida; order Cucurbitales; family Datiscaceae; genus Datisca; species Datisca glomerata. The sequence continues at coordinate 1,190,689 of QANY01012783.1, forward strand.
TCAGTATCGTAGAAATTTGATATTTTCAAAGAATAAAATTTGTAGAATCGAGTCTGATAGAAATTAGGTTGCAAATGTTGGATAGGAAAAAAATAGGAGAATGAGGGCTTGGTTCTTTGCTTGACATGGTAGAATTGGTAGTCAAGACAAGATCTTTAGAAGGGGAAGGAGAAGATTGGGTTTTACAATTCTTATGAGAATTGGGATGAGAATTAATATGGATTTTTCCCTCTTCGTGAACAAAAGAGGATCGGTTTTCAGGGTTTTCAGCCATAGATCACGACGCAAGTTTGATTGGCTCTGACATGAAGAATTATACAAAAAGTAGAGAGAGAGAGAGAAAGAGAGTTGTAGCAAGAGATGGAGAGAGAAGAAGAAGGAAGTAGTAGATAGGAAAAAAATACTTTTCATTAACTCAAACGAAAACCAAAACACTTAGAGTTATATCAAACCAATTATCACCCTAAAGACTATAATACCTTTAAACTAACACAACCAACTAAACTTATCACTTAACACTTACAAATGTACACTTTTATGCCATTTATATATCTAATTGATACATTAGGTTTTGAGCATAAAACCAATGCAAAAACCTGCAAATTTATTACTACTACGATCAACAATTCTCACCACCACTTTGACCTAAAAAAATTACTACTTGGCTTTGTTTATCACTTCAACGGCTTAATTTTGTTGTAAAGTTTGACAGTAGCAGTCTTTGTTTCTAGTTTCTAGTTCTTGTTCTTATAAGTTGTTGTAGCTAAGAATCTCCACTTTTATACTAATTTTTCTTTAGTTAGAATACGTTTACTTTTTAACACAAGTGTTAAAAAAGAGGAGGAGATAATTTATTTCCCTTCATCCCCTTTTCTCTATCAACAATACCATAAAAAACTCACAGTTCAAATTAAGATCCAACGGAACTGATGCATTGGTTTTAGAAGTCATCGACCACCTCATGCCAAATGGCATAGTACGAATTACTTAGCACTTTTAAACTCTCTGTCCTTCGAATTGGAATGTAATTGAAATTTGTGGTCGCGAACCTCGATTTACACATTAATTCTTTTTATAAATACAAACATTTAAATATTGGTGAGACTAATAGGAAAAGTAGAGAGGTCATCGAAAAGAGTTAGCTGGGTAAACTTGGAATGTCGTAAAGGGTAAATAAGAATTTGGAAAGGGTAAAAGACGTTTAGAAGCATTCTGACTCTAGCTAATTAAGTTTGTGAAAGATCAAATGTTTTCTCAAGTTTTGAAAGGGTTTCAAATTCATTATCATTGACATGTTTATCACTGACAAGATGGGTTAATAGATAGAACAGTGAAATTATCATACCACACTATATGAGATCGTAATATCTCTAAATCCCGGGATAATATTTATCTTTCACTTGGTTGTATATATATAACAAATATTGCAAAAAGAATTTCATATGGCTGCATTGTTGTTTCTGCCTTTCTTCTTATTGCTAGTCACGACTTCTCATTTAATGGCAAGAAAGCAAGATACCACCAATAATACAATTTCTCAGTCACGTTTATTGCAAACTCTCGATACGTTTGCTTCTACTAATTCTAAAAAATTCAGTAAGTCTAGCTTATTTCTCCCTGTTTTTCTTGAAAGTTTTGGTGGATACTCAGTTTCACTCAGTTTTGGAACCCCTCCACAAATTATTCGTCTCATTGTAGATACTGGTGGTAGTTTAGTTTGGTTTCCGTGCGGTCCTAAATATTCATGCTTCGACTGCTCCTACCCTAGCATAGACCTTACAAAAATCCCAACCTTTTATCCAAGTTCATCGTCTTCTTATAAAACGGTGCAATGTAATAACCCCAAGTGTTGGTGGGTTGTTGCTCAAACAACCCAACCTCAGTGTCGAACTTGTAATTTGAAAAATGCTCAAACTTGCTCACAACCTTGTCCACCTTATAGACGAGAATATGGTACAGGGTCCACAATTGGGATTTTATTGTTAGAGAAATTAAACTTTCCAAAACAAACTATATATGATTTTCTTGTTGGTTGCTCAAGCTTCTCTGTGAAACAACCTTTTGGCATCGTTGGTTTTGGTCGTGGGTTGGGATCATTGCCCTTGCAGATAGGTGTAAAAAAATTTTCCTATTGCTTGTCAGGTAGTATACTTACTAGCAAGACAAATAACGGATATCTTATTCTAAACAACTCCCGTTTTAAATTTCTTCACTACACACCATTTTATAAAACTCAAGCACCACTCCATGCGTATTATTACGTAATTCTTGAAGATATCACTGTGGGTGACAAAGTCACAAGCATTCCACATAAGATTCCAAATAGTTATGGCTATGGTGGGATGATGATAGATTCAGGTTCAAGTTATAGTCTCATGGAGAGATCAATTTTTAATGGCGTTGTACAAGAATTTATGAAACAAACAAGTGACGAGATTCATCCTGTTGGTAGCATAGGATTGCTCAAACATTGCTTCAATATCTCCCGCAAGACGATATCTGACATACCGAAATTAGCATTTCGGTTCAAAGGTGGTGCAACGATGAAATTACCAAGGCAGAATTATCTTTACAAAAGAAAGGATATAGTGTGCTTGTCAATATTGAGCCGTGCTGCTCATATTCCTAATAAGCCAGCAATCACTCTGGGTAATTATCAGATGCAAAACTTTTATATGGAGTTCGACTTGAAGAATGAGAGGTTAGGGTTTGTAAGAAAATCGTGCAACTGAATCAATGATTGTAAAAATGAATTAATGGTGAATTGTAGTTAATTACATTAACTTCTGTACATGAATTTGTTTGAATAAAGCATACAATTAGAATTTGTGTAATACAAGGTGGAAAATTTCTCTTGGCTTCTTTTTCTTGGTGGAATGCTTCTACAGATTAGTTACATATTCCACCTTGTTATATTGTTGGCAAACTCTGTGGGACGGAGACATAACTAGAATTTGCCTCTAGAGACCTAAGTGGCTCATAAATTAGAAGATTCATTATCACAAAGGAAAAAAAAATCCTCTCTCACTCATAACTTCTAATCAAAATACTTACAGAATTTTGAACTCATTTTATTTCAATTAGAACAAAGGTAACTATATGATCTCATAAATATTGAATTGTAAATGTCAAAATATAAATAGTATTGAAATTTGCGTTCTAAATAGCTGACATAAAACAAATTTTGCTGTACGGGAAACGTACCTTATTTTTGTCTAACATCTAAAGAGGAGTTTGTAAAAAAAGAAAATTAGGGAATTAAGCTCGTTAAAGTTTTCTTTTTGTATTATGTCACTTTTTTTTGTTAATTTTACAGTTATGGTCAGTTTTGAGGAGAGATATTTTAGTTAGTTAAAATATCTATATTAATTTATTTTTATGCCCTTATTATAATTGATTTATTTTTTTAGGTTTTATTATTTTATTTTTTTATTTTATTGCAGCTCCTTCGCCCCTGCCGTTGCAGACCCCATTGTATAACAGATTTGGAGATTTGTTGATTTCAATGTTTCATTTTCTTCTCCATTCATTATTTCAGAAATATCTATAACATAAATGGCAGTTGATTTTGGGTATACACTCGGCAAGATTGTTACACTTTATATGAAATTGATTTTATTTTTTGGGCGAATTTGGCGATTTTCTCTGTAGCAATTTACACAGAATTGATGTACATTCAAAATCAAGTATATTAATATCCATTCATCTTTTTTATTTAATAGTTTTTTACAAAATTATCTTTCCTATTTTCTGTAATGGTTACATGGAATTGGTTTTAATTTATTTCTAGTTTTCGAGCGAGACAGATGAAGAAGAATAGGGAAGATGAGCTTGGGTGTGGGAAGGGTATGGTACGTGATGATATATAAAAATATACTACATATATATTACAATATACTAATGGCACTTAAAAATACACTAATATATACTACGATATACTGATGATATATATAAATATGCTATATATATACTCTGATATACTGATGGTATATTGAAATATACTACGGTATATTGATAATACTATAGTATATAAATTTATACCCATGGTCTATGTTCATGTACCATGGTACACCTGTACAATATTTACCGTGAGTAAAAGATTTTATGATGAAGTTTCTAAAAAATTATAAACCGAAAAATGAAGTACAGTAGATTCGCGATGATTTTCTACTATTTTGAAGAAGACATATGGTTTGAAGGGTTTATCGTGTCACGCTTTGAGTGGATAGGGTTTTCTTCTTCGTGTTGATTTGATGTGGATTCACGATGATTTTCTATGAATTTTGCAGAAGACAACTACTTGAGGATTTTCTCGCGTTGCCGCTTTTGAGAGGCTAGGGTTTCCATCTTCATGATTTTGGGCAAAAGTAAAGGGCGATGGAAGCATGGTTTCCTTTTATTATTAAGGGTATATTTGTCCGTTCACTATTTTTTTTAGTTTTTTTGACTGGGCCACTACAATTTTCGGCCATATGTGCACTTCCCTATTTTTGGGCCATTATCTTTTTTTTTTTTAAGTTAGCGGCGTAAATCCCTAATTGATTTGGTCTTGGGCAATATTTAGTATTATCGTACTATGGAATGTCTTCGACTCCCCGTAACAAAATTTCACAAAAAGAGCATTAATTATTTTTATTGTAATAAAGTTAGAATAATAAAGCATAAGTATAACACAAAAATAAAATACGAGACAAAAACACTCTTCAACTTTCGTTTGCGTTTCTATTTAGTCCTTCCCTCAGCTCAACATTTGTTCATTTTTCTGTCTCTTCCTTTGTTAGGTGGACTTTTCATGACAACTAGTAGAAATGTACGTGCGTTATATGTAATAAGGCTATTTTTTTTGTTAATTTACTAACAACGTCGAAAAAACTCAAAAATATTAATTTTCTGTCTTTTTTACAAAGTGAGAGAATATGTACTAACTTTTAATATTTATGAAATTTAATTCATATTGTACATTGAATCAAATAAACTATCAATAAAAAATTCTTTGGTTAAATGACATGAGACCCTATCTATCCAAACAACATGCCTTGTATGTTATATATAATATGAGTTACCTAGTTATTCATTAGAAATGTTAGAATATAAAATTTGGATATTATATATGTTAGGAGTTTTGGTGTCAGAACATAGTATACATAAAATAAGTTGTGTTAAATTAAAAATTAGATGCTTGGAATTATACTATATAACATTGCTTTTTAAATGTTTTAGAAAATGATTTTATTTTATCAACTTGTCACATTTTCAAGAAATGATTATATCGTTAATAGATTGTTGGAAAATATATTAATGCCTTCTTTAAATTCGTTTATAAAAATATTACATAAATATTTCTTATAAAATAAATATTACATAATTTAAATTTTACAAATAAGTAACATAGAAATATGAACAAATAGAAAATAATTATCCCTCATATATAATCTTAAAAATTAGTCTTTATAGNTAGAATATTTCCCCCCACTTAAATTGCCATAAAATCTAGAAACGTATACAAAGGACTTAAAAAAGCTTTGATACAATGACAATGGTGACCCTAAAATAAAAGTCCATGAGTAGAAATAACCCATTAATTAAATGGTTTGTACAAATGAACCACTTCTCCTAACGATAAGTTAAACTAAATCAAGAATAGAAACGAAAGTAGATTGGGTAAATTTTTTAAAACAAGTTGAACAAATTTGAGTAGAATTTGAGAAAAATACAACAAACAAACCTTAGGGAAAAAAATGATTAAAAGTTACTTTTAGTTGTTACAAAACAAGTGAAAGGGTGAAATAGTAACTTCATAACTAATTTAAAACTTACTAAACTTTACATATGTATATATGCATGGTCATTCTTACATGTAAATTAATAAAAATAGGGTGAATCATCAAGAATAGATCATTAATGAAAGAAATATAAAAAAATAGCCATCCAAACTCAAAGAAAAGAAAAAAAATCCCTCGCCAAAATAGTTTCCCACGCGCAAGTTTTGATTTTTTGTCCGTAAAAGTATATAATATATACTGTATACATAAAATGTACTGTCATATATACAGTATATAATATATACTGTATATATTATAAAAATGACTCAAATTTGGAGCAGTGGTGCGCGTGCTACGAATCTTTTCGCCTGAAAATCTGGTTTTTGAAGATTGTGTCAGTGAGTTATTTTTTTTTATATTTTTTTTATACTTGTAGTCTCGTTTTAGAAGTTAACTATTTATAAACATTATTAAATAAAAATAATCATCTACTACATCCTACAAAAGCTTTTAACTAATATCTTTCACACAAACATAATCCCATACAAACCTTTTTTCTCACTATATTTTAAGGTCCCGACTCTTAAAGAAGCTTAAAAGTTTTAGCTTTACAATTCGACCGAAAAAGTTGTTGTAAGACTTGGGTAATACGAAAAGTTTTAGCTTTCTCACTATATTTTTAGGTAAATTACAACAAACTCTTATTTAGTTTGCTTTATTACACTTATACCACTAATTGTTTCAAAACCTATACGGATTTCTTCTCTATTTTCAGTTTAGCCAACACATAAGTCCCAAACAAATATTATTTATCCAAAATACCCTCACATTTGCCATTTTCGTAAGAAATTCATGCTGGTATTAAAAGTGGTTATTATTATTTATCATATTCCCGGTTTTGTTTGCTTATAAATGATAATTTGTTTATGTAAGTATTTAACGTCTAAATTTTTTTTTTCTTTTTTGCTAAAATTTAAGATGGTTGGATGAATATATGGTAAGACATTAAATAATTAGAGAAAGATATTTTTGACATTTCAATAAAGACAAAGTTATTAGTATTTATTGAAACTAAATGAGATGCGCATGTAATTAGACCAATTAAAAGAAAAGTTGGTGTAATATCTTTACACTTATTTCTACGAAGTGTTAAACAAAACCTAATGTTGAATTGAACTTGTCAGAGCTTCTAGGTTGTCATAGAGCATGGGGAAAAGATATTGTGAAAGCAACACTATTCATATTATTAATGTCAAACGAAATAGTTAATAAGAAAAGCTAAGAGGCCTACGGCCATAAGATTGACTTTAATGCAATAGAATTGCCTATTCAAGCGCTAATTGCAAATACTGTATAGCAAGGGCCCTTTTCGTGTACCGTTAGGGCAACAGATCCAATTTGTTAAATTAATTACATTTCTTCATGTTTGATAGCTGGAAGAAGAGATTTGAACTCAGAACCTAGGTTGTACATTCTCAAAAAATGATTATATCGTTAATGGATTGTTAAAAAATATATTAATGACTTTTTTAAATTCATTCATATAAAATTTTCATGTTCCTAATAACATAAATATTATATAATTTAAATTTTACAAATCAATAAAATAGAAATATGAACAAATAGAAAATAATTATCCCTTATATATAATCTTAAAAATTAGTATTTACAGACATTATTTGCATTCCTAAATATTATTAAAAAAATATTTAATTTACAAACTATTTATAAAATTTATTATGCAAATAAAGCAAATAAAAAATTGGTGAAATATCTAATTTGTTTGATATTTTAAAATGACAAAAAAGAGTAAAAAAGGAAACTAAAGTTTCTCTATTTTAAACTCATTTTAATATAGTATATATATAGATTAGTTTGGTTAAATGCTTAATTTGTTGGCAATAAATATTAGTGGAATATTTCCCCTCACTTAATAAAATCTAGAAACGCATAAAAATAACTTAAAGAAATTTTGACAGAATGATAAGAATGACCTTAAAATAAAGTTTATAAGTAAAAAACAGTTGCCTATATATATGCTTTTCTCCCTAGCTTCTTTTCCATTATAAATCAAAATAAAATAGAAAGTGACATTGAGAATGATGAAATTTGTGATCATCATATTCTTCCTCAACTCTCTCATTTCACACATCATCTCAATATCTCCTTCCATAGCAACCAAACATGACTCCCATAATATTACTATCACTATAATACCAACGTCAACAATATTCACTCCTTCTCTATATTCAGTGGAAACCCTAGAGTTGTTTGCCTCTACTTCTCTCATCAGAGCTCGTCATCTCAAGCGTAGAGAATTAACTAACACTTCCCTCTCTACTCTAAAACTCTTCACTCAAACCTATGGAGCTCATTATTTTCATCTTAGCTTCGCTACCCCTCCACAAACTCTTCCATTTCTTTTCGATACTGGTAGCAGCTTTGTTTGGTTTCCTTGCGGTTCCAACTACAAATGTTTTAACTGTTCCTTTCCGAGTATTGATAAAAAACTTATTCCAACATTCAATCGAAGTATGTCATCTTCTTCAAAAGAATTAGCTTGCAATAATCCAAAATGTAGTTGGGTTTTTGGCCAAAATGCTCAATCTCAATTATGTCCAAAATGTAAATCAAATAATTCCCAAATCTGTTCACAGGATTGCCCACCTTATGAATGCAAGTATGGTATAGGGTCAACAAATGGGGTTTTACTATTAGAAACCCTACACTTTCCAAATAAAACCGTGCGTGATTTCGTTGTTGGTTGCTCATCATCATCTACTAATGTACCTTTTGGAATTGCCGGGTTTGGTCGTGGATTAGAATCCTTACCCTCTCAATTAGGTATCAAGAAATTCTCTTATTGCTTGTCATATAATAGGTTCAACAACCACACCCAAAACATTGGCCTTATTCTGAATGGCGATTCAAATACTAATCAGAACCTTAGTTTTGTACCTTTTCACAGAAACCCATCTGCCCAAAATCAATGGTTTCGTAACTACTATTATGTAAATCTTCAATATATCATAGTGGGTGACCAGCTAATAAAAATTCCCAAAAAGTTTCAAGTCCCGGGATACGATGGCCATGGTGGAACTATTATAGACTCAGGTTCATCCTTTACTTTCATGGAGAGGCACATTTTAAATGCCGTGACACGAGAGTTCGAAAAAGAATTGGGGAAAAATATAAATGTTGGTAACAAGGGATCAATAGTAGGGCCGTGCTTCAATATTTCCAGTAAGACAACACCTGATCTACCTCAACTGATTTTCCTATTCCAAGGTGGAGCAAGGATGAAGTTGCCACCATGGAATTATTTTTCTGTTGGAAATGAAATAGGTACAGTTTGTTTGTCAATCGTGACAGATAAGTTTATTGATCTTCCATATGGTCCCACAATAATTTTGGGTAATCATCAGCAACAAGATTTTTTTATGGAGTATGATTTGGAGAATGAAAGGTTGGGATTTCGGGCGCAATTTTGTGACTAAGAATATGATAGCATAACTGGGAGAATGTATTTTTTTCTATGAAAGTACTTTACTGGATAAATCCTATGATATAACTAAGTGTTGGATTCATGGTCATACTATATATGTTACATATGTATTATTTGTATTTCTTGCTCTTCAATAAAATCTTAATATATATCATTTATCCTCATTGACTATGTAATGTTAATAACTACCAATAACAAGTGATGTTGACCCAATGATTTATGCCCCTTTATCTATATATCAAAAAAATGAGTTCGAGTAATTAATATTCACTCTCCCCGAATTAAAATGTGTCTTTAACAAGAAATTGACTATTTACACTTTTGAACCATTGTAGATAACCTCTGTCTACTCTTAGAAGTTACTTTTTTAGTAAATAAAGAATTTACATAAAATTAAATGGAAGTTACAGCATTACAAGGGGGAATACCTCAGTTGATGCAAAGAAAGCAGACAAAAAACCAAAGACATGTAGAACAACAAAGGAAAAACAGAAATATGAGAAGAATAGAACATAAAATAAAGCAGACATACATATAAAAGAAGTGACATCCTCAGAAGCATCTCTCAGGGGAAAAGCAGAGATACATATAAAAGAACTAACTGAAACAACACGCAAACTAGAGTTAATATCTCTTTGTCCTCAGAGTTGCAGTTAATATTTAAAAATTACAACAAACAACATGTATTAAGCCTAATAACACATCTACCATCTCCCTCTCTCATGATGAGAGTCTCATGCATCCTAACCAAACTTTCCCAGTACTTTGGATTCTTGGCAATTACTTCATCTGATTGATTCCGATGCTTTGTTTTTTCTTTTGGATACGGGAAGTACCAAAGCTTAATTTGGTCTTCATGTAGTTCCAACTTATATGTCATGATATATTGTTTGGAACTAGAAACAACTAAAAAGAATCCCATCATTTGATACAAGCAAATCATCTATCTCAAAGCCTAAGATGAAGTAACTCTAAATGCTTCTGAAATTGAAAACACCAATCTAAATGTCGTAAGTTAAACGAAAAATGACAAGAAAACTAACTTTTCAACTTAAACTATAAAAATGATCGAAAAGTTTTTTTTTTTTCAAAAATGGCAGAAAATGATCAAAGTAAATATTTATTTACAAAATTACATATATGTGATTAGATTATTTACATTGTTCTGGCCATTTTTGTAAAAACAAAAATTCAATTATTTTTACAATTTGAGTTAAAAAGTGGATCATTTTTACGGTAATCCTTAAATTAAATAAGTCTAACATTTGTTCTATTCAAAGTTATGATTTTAATATGTATTAGGGTTGATGTGGCGCAAAAGGATCTGGAATTATGGTGGATGGGTCCAACTAGATACAACAGAACTTGGGATTTTGGTGATTTTTCATCGAATTCCATCTTTTAGCTAGACCTCTACGTGTTTCTTCCGCTTTAGAAAAGTTGTCTTTGGTTAATATTTTTAGGAAGAAACTCACATTCACAAGCCGCTGTGGCGTTGTAATCCTAGTTGTCGCAACGTGAGCGCGACGGGGAGCGACGATTAAAAAAAATCAATTTTTGGAGGAAAAAATAAATTTGAAGTCGACACCAATCATTTTAGAGTGTGATTGGCCACCCATTTTAAGATGAAAATTTTGGTCTATAAAAACTCAAAGTTGGTTCGGGAGCCGTTTGTGTGTGAAAAGGTATTTAGCACCCCACAACACCCATATAAAAATGGTTATCAAATTTAATCAAATGCTATCCAATTTTTTATTTTAAGGCAAATGTTAAAGAAATTCATTTTTGAATGTCCCATTTGGTGCATTTTGCATCATAAAAATGAACAACATAAATTACCTTTATTGGGTGGTTCAAATACCATTGAAAAATTATTTTTTTGTATTCTTATATCTTTTTAAATCAAAGCATTATTAGACTTATTCTCGGTATCCCAATAATAACTCCTCACCTCAGTAGTTCGAGAAGTTTGATATCCCGAAAATCTCAAAATCCATCGTCGGCTTTGTTTAATGAAAATTAAATAATGGAAGTAACAAAATCTAAATCTAATTGTTAAAATTATAATCCACACATACATGAACATTAACTATAATAATAAGGGAATAATGCAAGAATCACATTATAAGCATGATGATGTAAGAATGCTAAATAAATAAATATGTAAAGGAAATAAATGCTAATAATTACAACACAAGGGAAGTAAAAGAATAGAGATAAAGTTGTAGGATGTCAAATTATAGAAAACATAAAATGTTGAGATTATATAAAACATGCATAAAACGCAAAACATGCAAGCATAAAGTAAAAACAATACTATGTAATAAATGAAAGAAAAAAAAAGAAATTTTAAAAAAAAGGAACAAATATATATATATCAAGGGCAAGAGATGAGGACTTTCCTCTGCTGCTAATTTTTTTTGTAATATAATATATTATAATATAATATAATAGCAATAATAATAATAATATTATTAAATAAGTAAATAAAAAATTGAAAGAAAAATGATGAAAACAAACAATAGATTTTTTAACATAAATATGTCCATTTTTTTATTTTTGACTACTTAGTCATTGCTAATCAAATAGCAAAGGGGATGATCATAGATGATAATTAGTTCAGACAAATGTCACAAAATGATGAACATAATATTTTAAAAAAGAAAAGACTTGTAGGAAATTGAAAATTTTAAAACTTAGATATTTTCATAATCTGTATAGAGGTTTTACTATCTATTTTATGCATTGTTATGTGTGAGAAATTATCCTAGGGGACTTTGCATCAAATGTACACTTTCAACCCATTAAAGGGTTGATTCACATTGGGTTAATTTTTTCATCCCTCAAAAGCTTTATCATCATCCTCATTAATTGAGTTGATGACAAAGACATCTCATTATCCAACTTGTAAAGAAATCATCAATGCCTGAAATTAAAAGGTTAAGATTTAAAGGAGGAGAAATGATAAAGAATGAACAATCAACTTATGTATGAAAAAAATATAAAAGATATCAATTACATGAATATGAAGAAGAGAGATGAACAAAATATATTATGAGAAAATGTACAAAACATTTTAGCTACCTTGAGAAAAAGAATGGAAGAAGATGAAAATAATAGAAGTATAGAACCTCTTCCTCTCTCTAAAATCACATCTCTTTCTCACTCCAACCCCTCTCTTTCTCACTCTAAAAAAATGGCTTCCTTTTTCCCCTCCAAAGAGACCCCCTTCTCAAGTGAAGACCTCATCCATATTTATAGGTAAAATTAGGGTTTATCTTTTTTACTTTTAGTCTTTTTTTTTCACTTTTTAATTTTTAGTCATTGGACCACTTTTTCTTATTTTAGTATTGGACTAGTTTTCAAATTATACATATAGTTTTGGATTATTATATGAGCCAAAATATAAAGTATGTATATTTAATGTATTAGACCAGATAAAATATGGTATCTACAGCTGCCCCCCTTCGATCACACTTATGATCTCAGAAGGTATACAAAAGTGTAGATAAGTATTTTGATCGGTACAAGAAAATAATATATGAAATAGGGAATAGAAACCTCGACTAAGTAAGGCTCTATGAGATGGAATGAGAGCGAAATGGACCTGGATAGACACAGGCTTCGACCTCGCTCAATGCGGGTTCGATTTAACCGTAGATATTGAAATGGACCAGGCACTGACACCGGGCTTCGACCGCGACCAAGTCAGGTTCGATTTAACCGAAGATATTTGAAAGGAAAAATGGACCTGGATGGATGCAGGCTTCGACCTCGACTCAATTCGGGTTCGATTTAACCACATTAATTGAAAATGAAATGGACCTGGCGTTGACACCAGGCTTCGACCTTGACTCAATTCAGGTTCGATTTAATCATATTAATTGAAACGGACAAGGCGCTGACACCGGGTTTCGACTGTGACCAAGTCGGGTTCGATTCAACTGAAGATATTTGAAAGGAAAACGGATCTGGATGGATGTAGGCTTCAACCTCGACTTAGTACGGATTCGATTTAACCGTAGATATTTGAAATTGAAATGGATCAGGTGCCGACACCGAGTTTTGACCTTGACTCAATTCGGGTTCGGTTTAAACATATTAATTGAAATGGACCTCACGCTGACACCAGGCTCCGACCACAACAAAATCAGGTTCGATTTAACCGAAGATATTTGAAAGGAAAACGGACATGGATAGACACAGGCTTCGACCTCGACTCAATTCGGGTTCGATTTAACCATATTAATTGATATTGAAGTTGACTTATGCAAGTCTCATATGACAACAAAAACTAGACTAATGCATGCTTTAAAGGTTGGGAAATCATGTGTGAATTTCGAAAGAATATCATTAAGTGATTCATGCACCACCTGAATTTGTCAGAACAACTAATGTGGTGCATGTCTATGCAATGCAATTCTTGAACATAAATGTAAAGTAGTGATTTTGAATGCATGAATGCACATTTTGAATGCATACATGCTATGCATGATTGTGAACCTTTATAAGAAAATTATATGATGATTTTTTTAGCCATATCCTACACCCTTTAGAACAATCACTTGGCCTAGGATCATGGACCCGCAATGGAGTATCGAGCATACTTTCAGGAAAATGATACATCCTTATTTATTAGTTTATGCCCCAGTATTTGGCTCCATGTTAGGGGTGAATATTTTTTCTGCTTCTCTTGGGTAATCCTCCAATTGCGCTTTAGCTTTCGTCATGCGCATGTTGACCTTTCTCGTGATGACTTTTTAGATTTTACTTTGCACTCAGATCACCTTTCTTAGTTTCAACTTATTTCAATTAGCTTTCACCTAACCAAGTTTATGCTTCTGAGTTATTTCAAGATTAATTAATGATATCTTATAACTGAGAGGAATACGAAATAATGGAAATAAGGAGAAGATGAAGTATATGTATTTGTCAACTGAGAAAGAAAAATGGCTCTTCATTGATGATGGACAATGTTTACAAATGATGGACTGGAAAAAGAAGAAGAAGAAGAAGAAAATGGAGGAAGGATTTCTCCAGTATTCGAGACAACTTTTTTTTAAACATTTTTTTAACTTCACTTTTCCCATACTCAGAGCTGTCAAACGAAATACTTCTTGAATGTATCAGAATTAACAGTGTGCGGTAAATCATCTCCATCCATGTTTGTTAGCATGAGAGCTCCTCCCGAGAAAACCTTCTTGACAATGAAAGGTCCTTCATAATTTGGGGTCCACTTCCCCCGGTGATCCTTTTGATATGAAAGTATCTTTTTTAACACCAAGTCTCCTTCTCGGAAATATCGGGGACGTAATTATTTGTCATATGCGTGCATCATTTTTCTTTGATATCATAATGCAGTCAATCTTTTTTCCTCGATGAAATTCAATTGCTCATATCGTGTTTGTACCCACTCCGCTTCTTCTAATTTCGCCTCCATTAAGACTCTGAGGGAGGGAATTTCCACCTCAACTAAAAGGACCTCTTCCATGCCATATACCAAAGAGAATGGCGTTGCCCTAGTTGATGTTCGGACTGATGTGCGGTGCCCATGCAGTGCAAACGGGAGCATCTCATGCAATCCTTAAAACCTCTGTCATCTTCTCTATGATCCTTTTTATGTTCTTATTGGCTGCTTCCACTGCTCCGTTCATTTTCAGACGATAATGAGATGAATTATGATGCTTAATTTTGAATTGCTCACATAATTCTTTCATCATCTTATTATTTAAATTTGTCCCATTATCTATGATGATTCTTTCAGGTAGACCATATCGACAAATTATCTCCTTTTTAATAAACTTAACAACAACATTTCTGGTTACACTCGAGTAAGAACTTGCCTCCACCCATTTGGTAAAATAATCTATAGAGGCCAAAATGAAACGATGCCCGTTAGAGGCTTTGGGTGTGATGAGACCAATGACGTCTATGCCCCACATAGAGAACGACCAAGGCGCGTCCATTACATGTAAAGGGGATGCGGGTACGTGAATTTTATCTGCATAAATTTGACATTTATGATATTTCTTGGCGTACTTGATGTAGTCAGATTCTAGAGTTAACCAATAATATTCTGCTCTCAAGATTTGTTTGGCCATCATATATCCATTAGCATGAACTCCACAAATCCCTTCCTGAACTTCCTCTATGATTTGATTCGCTTCCCTTGCATCAACACATCTTAAGAGCACCATATCATGGTTTCTTTTGTAGAGTATTTCACCATTCAAGAAGAAACCCATGGACAATCTTCTAATAGTGCATTTATCATTCTTAGAAGCTTTGGATGGATATTCTCCATTCTTTATATACTGCTTGATGTCGTAATACCAAGGTCTTGTGTCTGGCTCTTCTTCAATACTCATACATTGAGCAGGAAAATCTCACTTCTCAATTTTTATGGGTTGAACTTCTTCCTTAAAGTCTACAGCAAACATGGACGCTAGGGTTGCCAGCGCATCTGCAATTTGATTATTCTCTCTGGGTATATGGTCAAATGAGATCACTTCAAAAGTTCGGCTTAACTTAGTGACATGTTTTTTATAAGGTATTAGCTTAGAGTCTCTAGCTTCCCATTCTCCGTTTAGTTGTCCTATCACCAATAGCGAATCTCCGTACACTCGAAGCTTCTTTATCTTCATATCAAAAGCTGCTTGAATTTCCATGGAACATGCCTCATATTCTGTCACATTATTTGTATAGTCAAAGCATAGTTTTGTCGTGAATGGAAAAAAATTTCCCTTAGGTGATATGAGGATTGCCCCAATCCATGTCCTACATCATTAAATGCACCATCAAATAACATTGTCCACAATTCTGTGTATGCAGATTCTTCTTCATTTTTGAATATGACTGAAACACTCTCATCAGGAAAATTAAACTTCATAAGCTCATAATTTTACATTGGTTGATCTTCCAGTTAATCAGCAAGTACGCTTCCTTTTATTGACTTCCTCGTGACATAAACAATATCATATTCTGTGAGTAACATTTGCCATTTAGCAATCCGTCAAGAAAGTGATGGCTTTTCAAAGATATACTTGATAGGGTCCATCTTTGAAATTAACCAAGTGGTGTTGTATAACATGTATTGTCTAAGCCGATGAGCAACCCAGGCCAATGCACAACACATTTTCTCCAACATCGAATAATTAGCCTCATAATTTGTGAACATTTTGCTTAAATAGTATATTGCTTGTTCTTTCCTTCCAGAAGCATCATGCTGATCAAGTACGCAACCCATGGATTTTTCTGTTACTGTAAGATACAAAATGAGTGGACGCCCTGGAGTTGGAGGAACAAGTATAGGCGGATTTTGCAAGTATTGCTTGATCTTCTCAAAAGCAATTTGACAATCATCATTCCATCCTTCTGTATCACTTTTGCGGAGGAGTTTAAAGATAGGTTCACAAGTTGCAGTTAGCTGTGAGATGAAACGGGCTATGTAATTTAATCTCCCCAAGAAACCTCTAACTTCCTTTTGAGTTTGAGTTGGCGACATATCAATGATGGCTCGAACCTTGTCAGGGTTAATTTTTATTCCTTTCTTGCTCACGACAAAACCAAGTAGTTTCCCTTAAGACGTTGCGAATGTACATTTTGTCAGGTTAAGCTTTAACTGGAACTTTCTCAACCGTCAAAATAATTTTCGTAGAGTGACCGTATGATCTTCCCCTTGACGTGATTTGACAATCATATCATCAACGTACATTTCGATTTCTTTATGCATCATATCATGGAACAGTGTTACCATTGCCCACTAGTAAGTCACCCCTGCATTCTTCAGACCAAATGGCATAACCTTATAACAAAATGTACCCCACAAAGTTATAAAAGTCATCTTTTCACGGTCTTCAGGAGCCATTTTGATTTGGTTATACCCCGAAAAACCATCCATGAAAGAGAAGGTTGAATGTCCCGCAGTGTTATCTACTAAGACATCGATATGGGGCAATGGAAAATTATCCTTGGGGCTTGCCCGATTTAAGTCTCTATAATCGACGCACACCCTTACTTTCCCATTTTTCTTCAGCACTGGGACTATGTTAGCAACCCATTCAGGGTATTTTGCTACTTCTAGAAAACCCATATCTACTTGATTTTTAACTTCTTATTTGATCTGTACCAGCATGTCTGGTTTCATTTTTCTTAACTTTTGTCGTACTGGTTTACCTTCGGGCATAAGTGGCAAATGATGAACCACGATATTAGTGTCTAGACTTGGCATATCTTGGTAAGACCATGCAAAGACGTCAATATACTCTTTGAGTAAGTTAATTAATTCTCGGCGGCTTTGGCTTGTCATAGAAGTGCCGATTTGGACCTCTTTCGTCTCTCCCTCCAATCCTAAATTTATCACCTCCGTTAACTCTTGATATAGTTGAGTTATTTTTTCATCCTCCTCTACCATTCTTAACATTTCTGGAAATGGTTTTAAATTATCCTCGTCACTTTCATTTGACTCTACGCTAAGAATGAGATTGTCAAAGTTATTGCTTATGCTCTTGTTTTCAAAATCACCGTTCTCAAACCTGAACAAGATTATTGGATGAAAGGAAGGCGAGAAAAGAAAATAAACAATGCATGAGTATAAACATCATTTAGATATGGAAAAAATAGACATGAAAAGAAGAACAAAAAGAACTGGCATTGTATTTATCATTAACAGAAGGAAACGAAACAAGTTTTTAGACTTTAATTCAAAGAGATGACATGAAACAAATGAAAATGTAGGCCTATAACAACGAAATTCCTAAGACATTGGGTAGAATTATTAGAATTTTGGCATTATTATTCTTGAAAATTCTCAAGAAGCACTGGTAGCTCGGTGACGTCCCAATTGTTAAGCTCATGATCTGAATCGTATCGAAAAACCAAGTCCTCTGTACTCGCACTTGATGATTTTCCCAGGATTGTGGATATTGAAAGCTCGACGATAATATCTTCAAGGTTGTACTGCTCTACTATAACCGGTTCTTCAAATGAAATTTCTCCACTTCTAAGGGATTTAGAAATATGGGGTATGATTGCCATTTCCACAACGAATTTCCTATTTTCAAGCCTAGCAATCCTTTTTTCTTTCTATTGAGCTTCCACTCTCCCTCTATCAGCCTTGGTCGGTCTATATCCAAGTCCAAACCTTAGCTCATTTTTGTCCCAGTCGATTAACTTATTTATGCCTTGATGCTCACTTCCGAGTCCCTTACCTAGCTGGTACCCCCCTTTTATCACCAACTTTGCAACCATCTGAGATGCTTTTGATAGGTTTAGCGTTGGTGAGGGTTTCCCACTAGCAACAAACGTGGTGTTTGCAATCTCAAATGATCAAAATGAGCACTCCAATGCTTCCTCTACCGCCTCGACATATGGCATGGTAGCTGGCTTGGATACTAATAAATCTTCTTCCCCATATATACAAATGAGTTTATGATCCATTATGAATTTCAGCTTCTGATGTAAGGAAGAAGGTACCGCCCCAGCAGAGTGAATCCATGGTCGACCTAAAAGGAAACTGTACGCTGGATTTATGTCCATCACTTGGAAAATAATATTGAATATGCATGGTCCGATTCAAATAGGTATCTCTATCTATCCGATTAGTTCTCTTCGGGTACCGTCGAATGCTCTTACTATCATCATGCTCGGCCGTATATGTGTCGCGTCCACTGGGATCTTTGCTAGTGTGGATCTTGGCATTACATTTAGAGATGAGCCGTTATCAATCAATACTTTTGCAACATCGGCCGGGACAACATCCCTACATTTTACGGATATATGTAAAGCTCTGGTATGCCCAGTACCATCGGCCGGGATTTCATCCACTCAACTTCTCCACCGTAATGTCATGACAGACATATGCTTGATTCAAAACCTTCAGTAATTCTTGACGATGTGGTTTAGAATTCAGAAAGAGTGACAGTAAAGATATGCGAGCAGGTAAACGATTAAGTTGTTCTATCACCTTATACTCGCTTTGCTTGATGAGTTTCAAAATTCACATACTTCTTCTTCAGACACTGCTCTTTCTTTCTCCATACCTCTTATTATATCTGGGTCTATCACTTGGCTGCCATGCATTTCTCCTTGGAATTCATGACAATTGTCGCCTTCTTTGGCCTTCCTTTCCTTTTCCTTTCAAACACATCGTTTTTATCCGTTTTCAAAACTTCTGGCTTGTAGCATCTCCCACTCCTCGTCATCCCACTCACTCCCGAAATATTAGCTATATCTGGGTCTATCACTTGGCTGCCATGTATTTCTCCTTGGAATTCATGACAATTGTCGCCTTCTTTGGCCTTCCCTTTCCTTTGCCTTTCAAACACATCGTTTTTATCCATTTTCAAAACTTCTGGCTTGTAGCATCTCCCACTCCTCGTCATCCCACTCACTCCCAAAATATTAGCTATAGTGAGATTGAGGTCAGACGGATTTAGCTCTTGAGTTTTATCGTTACCGCTTGTAATGACCTCATATCCGTACGTCCATGGTACTGCTCTTGAATCTTTCTAAGAAAACGCACCCGGTATTTGAATGGTGATAGGCATCCGAGCATAAGACGTGGTGGTGTGAGTTGACTTTTCCTCGTAATGTATTGTGAGAGGTTTTGGGATATAGGACGATATTTCAACATTAACTTCAGATGATTCTTTAGTTATCATGAGGACTAAAGAGTCATCTTCTTGGTATTCCCTTTCTCCTTTGTGACTTATCGTAAGTATCTTTCCATCCAACAACTTTTTCACTTCCATTTTAAAATCAGCACATTCCTCAATTGTATGCCCCGTCACATTCTTATGAAACAAACAATCGAAGTCATCCATATGCTTTCTACAAACGCCCTCATCCTCTGAGTGTGTTGGGTAGGTGTACCCTGCTCTAGAAAGAAGATGAAAAAGTGTTTCCATTGACGTGCTCACATCTTCCACGTCCCTCTTTCCATGTGAAAAATATTCCTCAATTGCATTTACGGCGGGATTCCCATGATTTGGTAGAGGATTGGAATTGATATCTGGATTCCCATTAGCCTTTTTGAAATTCAACCATCCAGCCTTGATCAGTGCCTGTACTTTACTTTTTAATGCCGTGCAATTCTCAGTCGAATGTCCCACTTCCCCAGCATGATAAGCACAACGAGCAGTCGGATCATACCACTTTGGGTATGACGGTTGTAGAGGTTCATAAGGAATTGGCACCAATTGATTATTCTATATCAATTGAGGTAAGAGTTTTGTATATGACATGGGGATTGGATCATATTGGATAAAACGTTGATTATTTCTATTTCCCGTCAGAGGCTGATCAGCCTGACCAATGTTTTGCTGGTGAGTCGGTAGTCTGAAACCCGGTCTCGGGTTTTTTTGAAATGTCGATTATTGAGAGTGATAATTGTACGAAATTTGTGAGGTATTTGCCACATATGATGTCACAGATTTGGGCCTATCACTATACTTTGGAAATCCTGATCCCGGGTTCACAGCTTGTGATAGGTACCCGGAATTGATCATCTATACATCCCATTCTTTTCACTTCAATGGAGGCCCATTTTTTATTGATGATGTATCTGATACGATTTCCAAAATTCTTCCACTCTCAATCCTTTCATCGATCACTATGATGTCGGAGAAGTTATTTGAAGTGTTCCCAATCATCCTGTCATAGAATGGAGGTCTCAAGGTGTTAATAAACATTCCAGCCATCTCCTTGTCTGACAATAGGGGGTGTACCTGAGCAGCTAATTCCCTCCATCTTTGTGCATATTCTTTAAAGCCTTCTGTGGGCGTTTTCTCTATCCTTTCAAAGTCCAAACGATTAGAGGCTATGTCTTTGTTGTACTTATATTGTCTTAAAAAATCATCTGCTAGATCTTTCCACCTCTGAATATGTTGGTTATCCAATTGGATATACCAACGAGATGTGGCTCCCCATCAGGCTATCTTGAAAGAAATGAATCAGCAGTTTATCATCATTTGCACAAGCAATCATTTTTCTACAGTACATAATAATGTGACTTCTGGGGCACGTACTACCATCATACTTTTCAAAGTCAGGTAGTTTGAATTTATGTGAGATGTTCACATCGGGGACCAAACATAATTGGATGGCATCAATGGTACCGTATACATTAGATCCTTCAATAGCACGTAATCTCTATTTTAGAAAGTCCAATTTGTCTTTATATCGTGGGTCGTCACTTGGCTTGGTAATAGGCTTCTGCATCTTTGGGTCATCAACATCGGTTATGATGATTGGCTCATTAGTGAGTTCGCCTTGTGGAGTGAAAGCTTGGTTGTGACCACATGCCATTAGAGATGGGTTGTACCAAGTTTTCCCTGTCTGCATTGTTTCCTGGACATTAGAAAATGGATGATGCTGGATATTTATTGGTGGTGAAGCATGCTGAAACTGGTCAACCTGACGTTGATAGGTTGGAGTGAACCCAGGAGGGTAAAGTGGAGTATCGTTTGCCAGTTGATTTTGTGATGATTGAGCCCCTTATGGATTTTCAAAACAGGCCTTTCCCTTACTTGCGGCGAGGAGTTCGAGAACTTTAGCCATTTTCTCTTTTAGCTCCCTAATCTCTTCCTTCATTTTCTCTCGCGATTGCTATCTTTCTTACTCGTCTATGACCCTAACTTGAGCTCGAGTTCGATAGAGATGTCGAAGTTGTCGGGCTATCTTTGAAAAATTTCTTAAAATAAATAAAAATAAAGCAATGAGATGTAGATTTTTGCTAATAAAAAGAAGAAATAATGAGTGTAAATTTATGCATGAGAAATGATACTGCGCAAAGTGAAAGTTCTGAAGTAATCAATTTCATTCAATTAGTAGAGCCATCCACTACATTTGAGTATGTAGGAGTCAATTAAATTACTTCAAAATATGAGTTCACAGCCATGCCTTTAAGCCATTCCACAGCCTGCCCAGATCGTTGTCGAATCGAGTTGTATTCTTGTTGTAGCAACTGATAATCATATCTCAGTTTATCAACATTAGCATCATTATTTCTTGCCAAGTTCTCTGGCACGTTCTAATAAGCTCTAACTTGGTGCTCAAGGCTTGCGATGACTTTCAACAATTCTTCAGAATCATTTGTTGACTTAGTCTTCTTAACTTTCTGATTCTCTAAATCAACTTGCAAATTATCAACGATTCATCGTAATGCATCATATTGCTCTTCTAACTCGACGATGTACGCATTTTTCTTATCAACAGTTCCCTTCACCTCTTATAGAATTTCTCGTACCAGTTTATTTTTCCTCTCTAACTTCACGATTTGATCCTCTTGTTTGTAGATTACCCCTCGCAAGTTCTCATGTCTTCCGTCATCTTTCTAATTTTGTTGCTCAATTGGCGAGTGTCAATTCCCAACTTTGAGTTTTTTCGCTTCAGATACGCCTGATCCTCAACCTTATTTCTTAACTCTTTGAGTCGTTTTTCAGCTTCGATTCTGTGTTTCTCAGACAAATTCGCCTCGACTACTAGTTGTCTGTTTTCTTCCAAGAGGACTAGAACTTTTTGATGCTCCTCATGTAACTCATCTACCTCCTCATTTTTAGCAATCTTTTGATGAACTTCCAGTGATTTGGCTGATGGTACATCCTCACCTGGTAAGGCAATAATTATTTTGTTTCTATTCTCAAGCCATTCTTCATACTCCTTTGTGCAGTTCATGCGATTCTTCTCATTTCGCATCCTTTTTGTTATTTTCCAAGCTCCAATCAGCTGCTGTAGTTTTTGTTCAATTTCTTGAGAAGCGTAACTAACTTCAATATCCTTCAATGCATGCGTGGTGGGGACAAACTGTCTCATGTATAATTGACGGAGTGCCATTAGCGGAGCATAACTAGTACAACCCCATGGTTTCGGGAGCGGAACCCATTGAAAATCACCATATCTGTAGATCATTGGTGTTAATGGCATCCAATGGTCTTTCCAAATAACATTCTCATCTTTCAACTTAGATAGGTATGAGAGCCAAGCCTCTTTTGTGGGAAACTGCAGATTCCATTTGGCCATTCCAAATTCTGTAATAGGGATCCTCGTCTTCATCCATGAACTTGAGAACTTAAATTGAAGATATTTAAAATCTAGCTGACATCTTAGATGGCTGAGAATTCAAATACACAAAAGAGTTGAAGAGCCAATGAACTTTCCTTTTCCAGACATTCGAATGTGATTCAAAGAACGGATAGTCTCAGCGAGAATTGAGATAACAGGGTTAACACCATGTTCGACTTGAAGGAACATTTTTATCACTTTATCATCCATATAACCTTGGATCTTTGGAAATAACACGGTGCCATAAATACACAGAGCATAAAGAGTCATGCCCTTATCCTCCTTTAAGAAATTTTTGGTGAGATCTAGGAGGTAATCCAACGGCACACACTCATTTTCCCCTTTAACTTTCAACATTTTCTCAATCTCAGACGCATGGACAGTACCCAAGAGCTTAGACAAAGCTCTCTTCAATGTGAACTTTTTGTCATAGTTATAAACTTTGTCTGCACTTTGCAACGGGACATTCAGTAGTGCTTGATATTCTTCAATTGAAGGAGTAAGATTGATTATTCCGAAGGTGAAACATCTATAATGAGGGTCCCAGAAATGCATTAAAGCTTTAAGGATGTGAACGTTGACTACAATATACAACAGATAAGCTATGTGACCATATTTTTCGACAAACAAACTTTTCTGCTCTGGTGAAAAATCCTCCCATATCTTTTTCAACCTCTATAAGTCAATGCGCGAGAACTCTATCTTAGTGATTGATGGTAGAAGAACAACATCTTCCTTTTTCAGACAATCTCCTTTATGTTTCTGCGATTCCTCTGACCATTGGGCTACCGTAACTTGATCTTCTATCATACTCGAAGTGAGAGTCATGGTCTCTAAAATATGAATGAACTGAATACTTCTTGACAATCCCATTACGCAGTATGATGCATGTATGCAAAATAGAAAGATGAAGTTAGAAGCAAAACAATGAAGAAAAGACATGTTTAAGTGATACAAGACATATATACATGCACAAAAATAATCCTGATTTTAGTAGAAATCTAACGTTGGTCATGATGTAGGCTCTAAAAACATAATACATGTGTGGTTGGGCTCTAAAAATCTCTTAATAGGCTCCCAGGTTGTCCACACTGTTATCTGAATAGAGTAATAGGGCCCCCCAAACGGTATCCCGAAGGGTCGACCTGAATGAGAATTTTCATGAGCCTGCACGGGAACTGTAGTTCCACGAAGGCATTCCACTACTCGTTCTCACTAATCCTAAAGGAAAAGCCCGGGTATAGGGATAGCGTGTACGTGTGAAAGTAGAAATTACGTAAAGAAATATACTTCGTAAAAAAAACTTATGTACAACTACAGTCACGAATTAGAAAAAAAAATAATAAATCATATAAACGAGCCAAGAACCAATACAAAAGGATAGCCTACGATGAAATTTTGGCTTGACTCTCTATTGATCTAAAGATGGTTAGACCAATTGTTTGCTCTCCAGTGGAGTCGCCAAGCTGTCGCAACGTGCGCGCGACGCAGAGCGGTTATTAAAAAAAATAAAAAAATCATTTTTTGCAGGAATAAATAAATTTGGAGTCGCCACCAATCGTTTTAGAGTGTGATTGGTCACCCATTTTAAGATGGAAATTTTGGTCTACGAAAACTCAAAGTTGGTTCGGGAGTCGTTTGTGTGTGGGGAAGGTATTAACACCCCACAACACCCATATAAAAATGGTTACCAAATTTAATCAAATGCTATCCAATTTTTTATTTTAAGGAAAATGTTAAAGAAATTCATTTTTGAATGTCTCCTTTGGTGAATTTTGCATCATAAAAATTAACAACATAAATTACCTTTAATGGGTGGTTTAAAGACCATTGAATTTTTTTTTTGTATTCTTGTACCTTTTTAAATCAAAGCATTATTAGGGTTATTCTCGGTATCTCAAGAATAACTCCTCACCTCAGTAGTTCGAGAAGTTTGGTATCCCGAAAATCTCAAAATCCATCGTCGGCTTTGTTTAGTGAAAATTAAATAGTGGAAATAACAAAATCTAAATCTAATTGTTAAAATTATAATCCACACATACATGAACATTAACTATAATAATAAGGGAATAATGTAAGAATCACATTATAAGCATGGTGATGTAAGAATGCTAAATAAATAAATATATAAAGGAAATAAATGTTAATAATTACAACAAAAGAGAAGTAAAAGAATAGAGATAAAGTTATAGGATGTCAAATTATAGAAAACATAAAATGTTGAGATTATATAAAACATGCATAAAAAGTAATACATGCAAGCATAAAATAAAAACAATACTATGTAATAAATGAAAGAAAAAAAAGAACAAATATATATATATATATATATATATATATCAAGGGCAAGAGAGGAGGACTTTCCTCTGTTGCACAACAGAGGAGGACTTTCCTCTGTTGCTAAATTTTTTTATAATATAATATATAATAATATAATATAATAGTAATAATAATAATATTATTATTCAATAAATAAATAAAAAAATTGAAAGAAAAATGATGAAAACAAACAATAGATTTTTTTAACATAAATATGTCCATTTTTTTTATTTTGACTACTTAGTCTACTAATTATCATTTTCCTTCATTCCCCTCATTAGTCATTGCTAATCAAATAGTAAAGGGGATGATCATGGATGATAATTAGTTCAAACAAATGTCACAAAATGATGAACATAATATTTTAAAAAAGAAAAGACTTGTAGAAAAATTGAAAATTTCAAAACTTAGATATTTTCATAATCTTGTATAGAGGTTTTACTCTCTATTTTATGCATTGTTATGTGTGAGAAATTATCCTAGGGGACTTTGCATCAAATGTATACTTTCAACCCATTAAAGGGTTGATTCACATTGGGTTAATTTTTTCATCCCTCAAAAGCTTTATCATCATCCTCATTAATTGAGTTGATGACAAAGACATCTCATTATCCAACTTGTAAAGAAATCATCAATGCATGAAATTAAAGGGTTAAGATTTAAAGGAGGAGAAATGATAAAGAATGAACAATCAACTTATGTATGAAAAAAATACAAAAAATATCAACTACATGAATATGAAAAAGAGAGATGAACAAAATATATTATGAGAAAATGTACAAAACATTTAAGCTACATTGAGAAAAAGAATGGAAGAAGATGAAAATAATAGAAGTGTAGAACCTCTTACTCTCTCTAAAATCACATCTCTTTCTCACTTCAACCCCTCTCTTTCTCACTCTAAAAAAATGGCTTCCTTTTTTCTCCTCCAAAGAGACCCCCCTTCTCAAGTGAAGATCTCATCCCTATTTATAGGCAAAATTAGGATTTACATTTTTTACTTTTAGTCATTTTTTTCACTTTTTACTTTTTAGTCATTGGACCACTTTTTTTATTTTAGTATTGGACTAGTTTTCAAATTATACATATAGTCTTAGATTATTATATGAACCAAAATATAAAGTATGTATATTTAATGTATTAGACCGGATAAAATAAGGTATCTACACTAGTGAATCTACATGCTTATAAAATGCTGTCTTTGGTTAATATTTTTCAATATTTTTCAATATTTTGTCATTGTCTCATAATTTTCCGTTTTTAGGAAATTTTTATTATTTTCCTATTTTTGATTGTTTTAGGGGTCTCTATTTCTAGTTTTCTTATTTAAAGTCTTTATATCCCTAGAGATATTTTTTAGAGAGAGTTTTCTTTTACTTTTCATTTTTTTGGTATTTGCGAGAATCAATGAACATTTAAAGACTCTTTTTTAAAAAAAAAAAAATTTAAAAACTCATGTACACAATGAGATTATTATTTTTTATTCTTAAATTTATAGTTGTAGGGAAGCTCCTGATAAATATTCCTGGTGCCAAGATCTAACGGTCATGGAGCACTACAGCGGATTCAATTTTCGAGAACGTAATAAGAAATTTTGAAAATCAAATGGGTAACGATATTAAGGTTGATAAACATGTAAACTATAGGTTGACGCTTCAATATTTCTAACACGAAAGTGCATGATGATGCCATATTAAAATTCCAATTCAGAGGAGCGGTAGAGATTGTTAGTGAAGAAATTAGTCAAGGAGTTAGTCAATCTGTTAGTACAGCTAGTTAGTTTGCTTGCGTGTCAAATACTATTATATTTCTCTAGTTAGACAGTTAACTTGTTAGCTCCTTGTTCGCCAAGCTTTAATGTACTTAAACTACATTTGTTATAATTTCTAAGTAAGTGAAGTTGATACAAAATCATTATTGATTCATTGTTCTTATCTGTCACCTTGTATTTCTCATTTTTTTACTGTTATGCCTTTCTGTTCATTTCACTGTGGGCACATTGATAAAAATTTCATGTTTTTTTCATTTTTCTTTTCCTCTACTCGTACATTAAGATCTGCGAAAAGAATATCGTACAAGAACAATAACATAATAATTTAATGAAATGAGTAAGGAACGAGTGTAGTATTTCATAATTGCATCGCATGCGTTTGAGTTTGATGATCTGAATTTATTGACAAAGTTTCTCCCATTTCCTTTGCTATGGGCTTATTGATAGAGTTTCTCCCATTTCCTTTACTGTGAGCTCATTGGAGAGTTTCTCCCGTTTCCGTTGCTACGGGTTCCTTGGAGAGTTTCTTCCGTTTCCTTCGCTACGGGCTCCTTGAAGAGTTTCTTCCGTTTTCTTCACTACGGGCTCCTTGAAGAGTTTCTCCGTTTCCTTTGCTACTGGCTCCTTGGAGAGTTTCTCCCGTTTCTTCTTTGAGAGGGACTTATGAACTGCCAATTTTCAAGGACTTAGGTTCAAATAAAGAACCATGACACCATTTCCGCTTTGAGAGGGGCTTCAACTTGGTATTGATAGGACTTGATTTGAGCATTTCCGTTTACAAGTATTTTTTGAGAACATAGTTTTTCAAGCTGCTATTTGACAGACCGTTTGTTAATCTCCTGTTGTGGATGTTGCTGTCAACCCTTATATTGGAGGTGTTGTTGCTGATACAACCGTAGTCTTCTGTATATTTTGTTATTTTTTCTTTCTTCAAGACTCAGCAAATTTCCTCTTTTCTTTCATCTGCTTCTCACTTTATCTTTCGTTGTTCACTTTCCTTTCTTTTTTTTTTTTTCTCTTTTCATTTTCCACTTCTTCTTTCATCATTTTCACTTTTTCCTTTCTCCACCGTCACATTTTTCTTTATCCACTTTCACTTTTTTCACTTTTCATATTTCTTCCTTTCTTCTTCTTCCCATTTTCTTAGATGAAGCCAACACAACCACTGATCACTTGAAATCACAACTCCCATCTGGTTCAGTTTTTTGAATTCTTTTTGAAAATTCATTTGCTTCTCACTTTATTTTCCTTTATTTTCTTTATTTTCATCACTTTCATATGTCTCCCTTTCTCCTTTTTGGTTATTTCTAAGTGTTGAATACTTTTTCTAAGATTCAGACATCTTGAGACCTTCTTCCTTTGCAATTCTCCATTCTTTTCAGATTTCTTACTTTTGAAATTTCTTTTTTTAGACTTTTTCATTTTCAAATTTCTTTCATTTTCGGAGTTCTTTCTTTTCAGAGTTCTACATTCTTCCTTCTTTTCAGAGCTCTTTCTTTTTAGAGCTCTTCCTTTCAGAAGTTCCTTCTTTCCAAACTTCCTTCCTTTTGGTTTCTTTTAAAGGGTAGTGCTGCAGACACTATTCCTCATGGACTTAAGCTCTTAGTGAGCTCATGGGCCAATTTCTATTTCCTATAGAAAGTAAAATCCTTCATGGACATGAACTCTTAGTGAGCTCAATGGCCCATTTCCTTTAGAAAGTAAAAGCCTTCATGGACATGAATTCCGTTCCCTTTGTCAAGACATCCTGTTGTCATGACTTTTTTCGTTGTCAAGGCATTTTCCATTCCACGTATGATAATTCTAGCTTTTTGAGTTCATCTAACTCATCGGACGACCAAGAGTTGATTGATCGAGCCCAAGAAGACATATGGATGACAGAAAGACTATGCAGCAAATTTGTTGGTCCCTTTGAAAAGAGGACCCAGACGAATACTTCAAGCTCTTCCCGCTCAGAGCTCCCACTCCCAACATCCCCACTACGCAGATCGAGGCTCCCTCGAATTCTAATCCTCCTCTTCCACAACTCCTGCTGTGCCCGCTGTAGGTA
Source organism: Datisca glomerata (assembly GCA_003255025.1). Classification (NCBI taxonomy): domain Eukaryota; kingdom Viridiplantae; phylum Streptophyta; class Magnoliopsida; order Cucurbitales; family Datiscaceae; genus Datisca; species Datisca glomerata. The sequence continues at coordinate 1,220,157 of QANY01012783.1, forward strand.
TTCCCGCTATGAGAAATGCTTCCAGTTCCTAGAGCACTGCTGTTGGTGAACCTTTACCAGCTATGTGGAGGTTGAAATGATTTTCCAACGCTGTCGTTCTGGAATCTGTGAGTTTCCTTGTTGATGCCGTGGCTTCTTACGTTGTTCTTTGTGGCATTCACTCTGACACGGATACTAATATCATTAATATCATGAAGAGGCTTGGTTTTGGCGAGCTCATCAACGACTTGAGCTATGATTTGATGCGGGCAAAATTTTCTTTTCCCAGGACATTTCTTTCCATTCTCAAGACTTTTCCCGCTCTCGTTATTTGTTCATCCCTAATTTTCTTGCACTTTTACACACGAAAAAGAAAAGAGAAGATCTTCGAATAAACACCGATCATAATTTTATTTTTCGCTTATCAATCACAAAGGATTTTTTTAGATGACCTAAAACTTAAAATTTGAATACAATATTTAATTTGATTTTAAAATTTAAAATTTAAAACAATCATATCATAACAAATTTTAGATAAGATGTTTCAAAATTCAAAATATGATTTAAAATTAGAATTCAAATTCAGGATAATCTTATCAAAACAAATTTTTGATAAGATATTTTAGTGTTCATAATACGACAATCTTATCATTTTAGATAAAGATATTACGAAATTCAAAATTTAAAATATAATTTAAGATTTGGATTTGAATTTAAAAGTCAAATTGATTTTAACAAATTCTTTTTTTGACCTCTTCAGATATATTTTTCTTTATTTCAAATAATAATAACGTAAAAGAAATATGCCAATAATAACGTTAACCGAATAAACAAGAACGAGTTTACTCTTTTTTAGTTCCCGTTCCGTTGCCATGTCATTTCTGTTTCGGCTTCCAATTTGTTTCCGTTTTCAGTGTCGTGCATGTTGCTATTTTCATTCTCGTTACCACGACGTTTCCATTGCTGTTGCCATAACATTTTCCGTTCTTGTTGCCATAACATTTTCCCAGTCTCAACGTTTCTCATTCCCGTTGCCACAACGTTTCCCATTCTCAACATTTCCCGTTCCCGTTGCACAACGTTTCCCGTTCTTGTTGCCATAACGTTTCCCATTCTCAACATTTTTCGTTCCCGTTGCCACAACGTTTCCCGTTCTCAACATTTCCCGTTCCCGTTGCCACAACATTTCCTGTTCCCGTTGCCACAACGTTTCCCCTTCCCATTGCCACAAAATTTCCCTTTCTCAACATTTCCCATTTCCGTTACCAGAACGTTTCCCGTTCTCAACGTTTCCCATTCCCATTGCCACAACATTTCCCGTTCTCAACATTTCCCTTTCCCATTGCCACAATGTTTTCCGTTCTTAACGTTTCCCATTTTCGTTGCCACAACGTTTCTCATTCTCAACATTTCCTGTTTCCGTTGCCACAACGTTTCCTATTCTCAGGGTTTCCCATTCACGTTGCCATAACGTTTCCTGTTCTCAACATTTCCCGTTTTCGTTGCGACAAATTTTCCCGTTCTCAACGTTTCCCATTCCAACATATTTTCCACTGTCCGCTTCGTGATTGGATGAACGGGCCCATTCTCATCCGCGATTCCTTTCCCTTTGTCACGTGAAGTGGCTTCAGTATTCTTGTGATGGACGTTGTGGCTGGTTATTGGCTTTGGTTGCTGTCGTGTCCATTTCCATAACCATTATCGAAATCGTTTGGTTTGGTTTTGAGCATTTTGGGAAGGGATTTCTTGAGTTTTTTTTCTCATCTCTCAATGAAAGCTCCAAATGTAAAGGAAAAAATCCACCGTCTTTAATAATCTGTCATGAATTTCTTACATCATAATATGAAAATCAAGAGAATATTTTTGTGAGAGAGAGAGAGAGAGAGAGAGAGAGAGAGAGAGAGAGAGAATAATGACACCATAATTTACGTGAAAAACCCTTAAAGGGAAGAAAAATCACGGGGAGATTTTGATAGTATTTCATTATGGAGAAATGGTTTACAAGGCTAATGAGTGTTGAGAGTTGTTGTCTGCCGTTTGGAGTTACATCTCGTCTCTATTTATAAGTCTCCTTATAATCTGTTACAACTTCTAATTCTATCTAAAAATATGATCAACAAAATATTTTTTGAGATCTAACTTATAAAAAATAACAACCAAGTGAATCTTGAAAGTTTTATCAATCCAATGATCTTGATTAACTTCTCTTTGGATTGTCATGTCAGCAATCCATGTACTTTCATCTGATTGGTCTATTCTTTATAACCACCTAATTGATCCTACGGTTCTCGCTTTATCTTCTCTTCGATGGAGTCTTCAGTCTAGGTTTTGCCACGTGCCGTGTAAAATTTTGCCTATACAATGGTATCAAAACTTTAGGTACTTTCTGGATTTTTTTGGTTCCTTCTCGAGCTTCCATGACTTCTTCCTCTCTTGAATCTAAAATTCGTGCTTCTTCTTCTCCATTAGTTCCTGCAGCAGAACCTGTTCCCTCATCTCCTGCTCAGGTTACTTCCCTGTCCGTTACTGATGTTCTTAATCTTCTTCCTAAGACTTTTGTTCCAATTACTATGAAGTTCGATCACAACAACTTTATCTTTTGGCGATCATAAGTTTCGTCTACTGTAAATGCATATGGTCTTGAGGATTACCTGCAGGGCCTAATTTTATCCAGAAAAGTATATGTACACTTCTTTTACTACCAGTAAAAAAAATCAAGTTGTTCAAAGGTCAATCCTTTATATCCAATCTAGAAAAGAGTTGGTTTGTTCTTGCTCAGTTGGTTATTATCATCAATATCTGATGTTTGGTCATGTGGTAAGGTGTACCAGCTCAAATGAAGTTTTGAAGTTTCTTAATGAAATCTTTGCTACTCCGTGAAAGTCTCAAATATTGTAACTTCGCTTTTAGTTGTTAAGTGTTAAGAAAAGATCTTTGAGTATTAGTGACTATATACTCAAGATGCGTGCAGTAGTTGATATTTTGTCAGCTCCTGTTAGTATATCAGTGATGATAATGTTCTGTTGTATGTTCTTGGTGGTCTCAAAATGTTTATGATCCTGTTATGGTGAATTTAAGAGCTCTGACATGATTCTATTACTCTTTTGGAAGCTCAATTTATGTTTCTAGAGAAGCTGATCGGTAACCCTTGTTTTCTATTTTTTAGAGAGAGAAGAGAGTGAGAGATGGAGTTGAGGTAGAGACTGTGGAAATCGATTTAGATTAGGGTTTTAACATGGCATTTTAATACTAACTTTAGATATAAATATTAACATTTATATTTTGTTTTGTTTATATGAGAATAATATCCGGATTTATCCGGTTATGATTTTTTTTATTCATGATTGTTCGGACCAGCTTATCCGTGAGGATAACTCTGCCAACCAAACTCATGATTTTATTTATTAATTATTAGTTATAGTCTATTCCATTATAAAGTTATAGTTAAGTTTCATTCATATTTTATATTACTCAATGTAATTACTACTTCTAAGAGATTAGAGTATAACAAGCAAATTCTTCTATTCATGACATTTTCAACCCCAAAACCAATGAATTTTGGTACTAATAGAGGTAGTGGTCGTTCAAATGAAACTTAGTTCTTCAGCTCATATCAACATTTTTTTACCACTTCAGCTAATATCAATGTTCTTTCCTTTCATCCTCATATCATACGTTTCAAATATTTGACGACCATTTCCTCATCTCTGCAATATAAGTTTCAAATATTACATTAGCTTTCTTGATGTTTACTCAAGATTTTGTTGAATATACCTTTTAAAACTGAGTTCTGACACCAAAACCATTTTTGTTCAGGTCATCTTAAAAACAAAAGTTAAGTTAATTCAAATAGACTGGGGTGAGGAATATAGAAACTTATTGCATATCTTAAAGCAATTAGGCATTTTCATTAGACATAGTTGTCTATATATACCTCAACAGAATGGAAAATTTGAATGTAAACACATACACATGATAGAAATGGTCCCACTTTAATGTGTCAATCTCAACTACCTCTAAAATACTGGTGGGAGTCTTTTCACACACCAGTTTATCTCATAAAAAGACTGCTTACATCCATAGTTGATTTCAAATCACCTTATGAAGTCTCATACAACAATAAACCAGGTTACTCGTAATTAAGAACTTTTGATTGCTATTGCTTTCCTTATCTACGTCCTTATCAATCACACAACCAAATGAATTTTTATAGGATATAGTGTTCATCATGGAACCTATTGTTGGGAGGATCTATATTGCCCAGAGTGTTCCTTTTCACACTTTTTTGTTTTCCATCATCAAAGTCTTAACCGAGTTCTATTAATAATCCATATTGGTCCTCTTTCCTTATACCTTCTCTTTCTGGTCAGTTAGGGCTTGTTTGATAGCCCGTATTGTACAATACTAAAAACAGAATAATATTATTTTAGTACTGTCCGGCGTTTGACAAAAATATGGAGCCCGTACTAGTTAATATGAAAAACAAAACTGTTTTTTAATTTATATCTTAAAATAATTTTTTTTAATTTATATCTTACATGAACTTTATTCACTAACAAAATTAATTTTTAAATTTTTGAAAAGTGCAAAATTGGTTACTTATGACTTAAGTTTACCAATTTCAAAGTCATTTACTATCTTTTTCTTCATTTTTTCTGAATTTTTAGAGCCTCTCAATCATATGAGTGCTTCAGTAATTATTTATATATATGTACTAAAAATTCAATGAATTTTTTTCTAATTTCAATGTTTATAACTATAAATTATCACTATATTAAAGTTTACAGGTATAATTGAATTTGTATTTTTAGTCAAAAATAGAGAATTTACGGTGATAGCATGAATTAGATAATTTATTTTACAGTTGAAAATGTAAAATAACATGTTAATGAATTTCAAATAGACTTTTGCGGATCTAATCATGACAAACAATTTTATAATTTAGTACTATAATGTGTCAAACATTGTATAAGTGTTATAGTTTTCTAACTAATACAACACCAAACACTGGATAATATTATTTAATCCAGTACAATACAGTACAGTACAGTCTGAGAGATTTAGTACAATACTATCCAGTACTATTCTGACTGCCAAACGAGCCCTTAGTGTCAAGTGGTAAAACGCATCAGTTAATATTTTTCATGCAACTGGATCACCACGACAGTCATCACTGGATAACTCTATTTCTTCTAATACATTACCTCCTTCTCCTATTTTTGACACACACTCACCCTCATTAACCCAAAATGTACGTTTAGTACATGTGACTTCTACTAATACCGCCACCTCTAACTCCTCTTCTTCCTTCTCATTATTCTTACAACATATACAACTTATCTCAACCCAGTCAACGGTAACCAGATCTAAAACAGGTATATGTTCAGGCCTAAAGCCTATCAAAATGAAACGAGTGAGATTCATACAAAATCTTAAACAATTAAGACTATTTTAGCCAATTCAAAGTGGAAATCTTGATAGACCAGTGAACAAGTATAAGGCTCGGTTACTTGCAAAAGGTTTTCAACAATTGTCAGGAGTGAATTTCTTTGAAACCTTTAGTCTTGTGGTCAAGCTTTTTACTATCATAATTTTTCCTACTTTTAGAGCCACTTTAATTGGGACATTCAGCAAGTTGAGGTTAACAATGCATTTCTCAATGGAGATTTGCAAGAAGAGGTCTACATGGAACAACCAAAAGGCTTTCTTGACACTGAACATGGCATTTGTAAACTGCATAAAGCTTTGTATAGGTTCAGGCAGGCTCCAAGGGCGTGCTTTGAAAAGCTTAGAAATGTTTTAATATAGTGGGGATTCAAGACCTCATAATCTGATACATTTCTCTTCATTCACAAGGCAACAGGATAACTTATTCTCCTCCTAGTCATGTTGACGACATTCTAATTATTGGTAATAATACAATATTGATTCAGAAGGTTATTTCAGACTTGAATAGGCAATTTACGCTTAAGGTGTTGGATTCTCTCAAATATTTCCTAGGTTTTGAGGCTTTTAGAGACAAATTGATGTGGCATTTATCTACATATTCCAAGTACATATCAGATTTGTTGCACAAAACTAGCACACATGACCCAAAACCTTGTGTCATTCCCATTTGCTCTTTGGTCAAGTTAAGCAAAACATCAGGCATTCCATTTTGAGGATCCAATTCACTGTAGAAGCATAATAGGAGATCTGCAATTACAATGAGCAGGCCTGATATTTCATTTTCTGTCAACAATTAAGTCAGCTTTTTTATTCCCCTACCACTGAGCATTGGCCAGCATGCAAAAGGGTCTTGACATACATAAAAAGGGTCACTTGATTACGGCTTACACTTCCACCCATGTCCCTCTTTAACCTGAGAAGGTTTACAGATGTTGACTAGGCAGCTGCCTAGATGATTTAAAGTCTGCTATTGGTTATTACATTTACTTGGGAGGCAATCTGATTGTTTGGAGTTCTAAAAAGCAGAAGGTAGTAGCTAAATCCAGTGTAGGGACCGAGTATACGACTCCTTTTCAAGCAGCAACTGAAACTTTAAGGCTGCTATCCTTATTGCAGAAGTTATAAGTCCAGATTTGTCCCTGTCCCATTCTCTGGTGTAGCAATGTCAGTGATGGTTTGCTTGCCTCCAATGGTGTAATTCATTCTCAAACCAAGCATATACAACTCGATGTACACTTCATCTGGGAGAAGATCTTGGCCAAACAATTTACTGCAAATATGTTTCCACGGACGCCCAAAAATGCTGATATCTTCATTAAGCCTTGCCTTAGACCAAGTTTGAATTTCCCAGAAGCAAGCTCAACATCCTTTCCTCTCCATTTTTCTTGTAGGGGAATGCTAGTGAAGAAATGCTAGTTAGTTTGCTTACATGTCAAATACTGTTATATTTCTCTAGTTAGAGAGTTAACTTGTTAGCTTCTTAGTAGCTTAAGCTCTAAGGTATTAATACAAAATCATTCTGGAGTCACTATTCTTAACATAGATGAACTTGTCGTCCAATAATTATCATATATTTTTTAAGATGATAAAAACACATGTATATCATGTCTATCAAAAGAATGGCAGTTCTCATATTCGTAACGGACCCACGATCAATTTCAGGAGCATTCAACAACAAAATTTGTATATGGAATATGATTTAAAAAAATGAGAGATTAGGATTTTAGCTAAATAGTGTAACTGAATATAGATTGAAGAAAAAATAGTCATGCATTGTTGAATTGATAAAAAATATACATCCATCTATCTCTTTATTGAAGCACTTGATGAAGCTCTTAAGGATCGGTTCTTCCCTTGAATGATAGATAATAGATCATGAGAGTTTTCCGTCAACTCCTTACTACTTTCTGTTAGAGATACTAAACTCCCAAGTCAGCTTGAGGACCACTCTAGCCTCCAAGTTAGCAATGACACCGACAAACACCTAGCAGTAGACACTTGAGTGCAGGCTAACTAACATTCATTTATGCAACAATTTCTGTAACTAATCCATTCTTAATTAGCTTCATTGATTCTTTGCGTACTATATATGATATATAAGCTTGTAACTCTTATTCTTACCGCTTAAGAAATCTAAATGGAGAATACAAAATACAATAGTAAACTTCCACTTCATTTTCCTTATTCTTCTTCTTCTCCTTCTTCCTCTTCTTCTTTAAATTCAAGTCTTGCAAATTAGTTGATGAATGTCTTCACTAGCTTTGGGAAGAACTTTATGGACCTTGGCTCTAGCCCACTAAGCCAAGTTATATTTGATGTAGCAGAAATTTCAACGAGAAAGACGCGGACAATCTTTCAAAAGCTTGTTGATATTTGGGCACGAAGATAAAACAATTAGACATTAAATGTTCGTTCGTTCTTGTAAAAAGAATACTAAAAATTTAGTGGAAAGAGATACTCCCTCTAAAATATTATTGAACTAAATCTGCAAAATGCCTCTAAGTCTACAAAGTTTTTAAATAGCAAATATGACACCATAAAAATGCTCTAATTATGAAAATAATTGAAAATTCAAAAAGTTTTTTTTTTTTGAAATAAATGCATAAAACTAAAATACTAATCTCTAGTATTACGATGCCAAAAATGGTGTGTCAATCCAAATTTCCCTACTTAATGTTATTAATGAAAGAAAACTTTTCTAAAACACAAAAAAACTCATTTTCGGAGGCCATGGCATTTTACAGAAAAGGGGCGTATCAGAGAAAGCAATTAGCATAAAATTTATATATGATGTGAATAAAATATTTGCACAAAAACGTTTGGTCACATACACTGTTTCTTAGGCATGAAAGTGTTTATAGAGCCTACATGTTTTTTATCTTTTTCAGTGTAGCTATAAATCTGCGTTTCTTCAAACGACTAATATGACTCATGCCAAACCTTTGTCTACACCTACTAATATATCTATCAAATTGCGTCGTTAACTCGTCTAAATGTTTTTCTTATGCTCTTCTCTGCGGAAGCACATTAGGAGTTTTGCAATATCTAATGCTCACAAGACCAGATATTACATTCATTGTTAATAAGCTCAGGCGATTTGTTCAGAATCCCATTGTTACTCGTTGGGAAGCATGCAAAAGGTTGCTTCATATCTTAAAGGGTCTCGATGTGATGGGGATTATTTGATCAAACCAGCTTCTACTCTTACTATGGAGGCCTATTCTGATGTTAATTGGGCCACCAATCTTGATGATCGCAAGCTTACAAGAGGTTAAGAAAGAGGTAGTTGTCTGTTCAAGCACAAAGAGTGAACATTGTGCTCTCTAATGTTGAAGTTGGTTGTCGCAACGTGATTGCGACGATAACTTAAAAATAATTTTGGAGTCACCAACGAACATTTTAGGGGATGATTAATCACCTAATTTAAAAATATATTGGTATATGAAAACTCTGAGTTGGTTCATGAGTAATTTATGTGTGAAAAATATATTAGTACCCCACAATACCCATTATTCAGATGATTATAAAATTTAATCAAAATTGTGTTGAAAATTATTTTAGAAAAATCGAGGATTAAATAGATGAAAAAAGTTTATTTTTGAATGTCCCATTAGGTGTGCCGTGTAAAAACAATGAAGTAAAATAAATGACATTTAATAGGTGGTACAAGGACTATAAAAAGTAATTTATTCGTTATTGTTTTAAAAATAAAATATTATTAGTGTTATTCTCGATATCCCAAGAATAACTCTAACTCATCACCTCAGTAGTTCGAGAAATTGGTATCCCGAAACTCCATAAGTTCATTGTAGAAATGTTTTCTTAAGCAAATTTGAAATAACATGATTTAAATCTAATTGTTATTATTGTGATCTCTCTCTCTGTGTTATATATATGGTAAGTGAATGAGTCCAAGAACATATATATATATATATATANTATATAATATGTTGCTCGAATAATAAGTAAACGAGTCCAAGAAAAAACATTATCAAAATAAACACAATAATATGGTAAGTGTACGGGGTTGGTTAATTCATACAGTAATGGATTCGCCAACAAGGCAGAAAGAAAGCCAAAACGGATGACATAGAGGGACTTGAAAAGAGGCGAAGTCAATGAAAGATGACATGATAGTCAAAGGAGAATCCGATTTGATAGCGACAGTTCTCCGTGATTTGATCAACGATCATTATCATATTAAATATTATTTATATCTAACTAAATGGTTGTAAACGGTCATGGAGGAGAAAGTCTATAAATACCTCGACATGTATCAAACGAAGGCAATTGAACTTAATATAATTGATACGATTATATTTCTCTTTATCCTTTTTCAACTCTTGAATTTCTTATACATATTATGTTCTAGAATAGTATAGGGGAAGAAAATTCCTTTACCAGTTGGTGCTTTCATTGAGATCTGATAGAAAAACTCAAGGAGGAAAATATTTTAAGAAGAAACATCGAGAATGTTGAGAACAAGATCAAGCGTTGCTCGTAACTCCGAGAGTAGTTCCGATCCACAAAATAATCCTGAACAAGGAATCATGATGTTCTGACCATTCTCGAAATGATTCTAGCCAGAATCATAGAGTTGGAAAATTTAAATGCATAAACTTTGCACACAACTCCACATACATTGCAAGATTAAGTTGTGATCCTACAACAAGAAGTCTAGCGAATGTGCAACAAAATAAGTTGATCAAAGAAGTTGTAAAGATTCAGCGAGAAGAAGAAATGCTGGAAAAAACCAGAACCATGACGAAGAACAAAAGGAAGTGGGTGAAGGGCAGCCCAAGAAACTGGATAATGGAGCGACAAATATCCGTAGAGTAAAAGACAGGTTAATAGAACTCGATATAGAAAAGATGCTCGACAGAAAAATGGCAGAAGCCAAAAGATTGGGCACAAGAACGATAGCGGTTTTGGATTTGCTAACACAAACTTCATTAACTCTAGAAATCCTGTCAACACCCATCCCAAAGAAGTTCACGCCACCAAATTTTAAATATTATGCAGAAAAGACACTTGAGGCGGTTTCAATAGATGATGTCACTCTATCAACATAATGACGCGCTCATGTGCAGAATGTTCCAGACATGCCTCGACAATAACTCTATAAAATATATGTAATGTATCAGTCCATTACGTAAGATTCAGAATACCTTTTGACAATCTCGATAAGGAAAGGCGAATCATTGCGCGAATACACCTAGTGGTTTAAAGAGGAAATGGGCAAGGTGGAGGACTACGATGACCCTGTAGCTCGACTAGCATTCAAAAGAGGATTGGATTCACAATCCTCATATTCGAAGACCTGCCCAAGGAAAAACTGCTCACGATGATGGAAACATTCCTCAGGGCTCAGACTTATATGAATCTAGAGGAAGAAAGAAGGAGCATGATGCAATTATCAGAGCAGTTAACGGTAGCCTCCAACAATAATGCCAAGATAGAAAAATGAGACACTCAGAGGCAAAGACAAACGCAAAGAAAGCAAACAAGACAAAAGACCAAGTGCACCTGAACCGTTCACCCGAAGGGAGAAAACATACACTCCACTCACTATTCCAATTAACCAGATCCTATAGGCCATACAAATGAGCTATGGATAAAGAGGCCGCCACCAATTAGGAAGGAATCGGTTGCAAAAGAGAAGAAAAAGTTTTGCTCGTTTCACAAAAGTAACGGGAACATGATGAAAGATTGTTACCAAATAAAAGCTTATATTGAAGAACTCATCGACAAAGGCCATCTCCATCAGTACATCGTAAAGCCAGACAATAGGCAAGCCAAAAGAGAAACATAACAGAGAAAGGCAGAAGAGTTGTTACCACATCGTTGATATGATAGTAGCTCTCACAGAATTAGAAGGGGTTTTCATAAAGAAAGGAAACAATACTGTACAAAGACATTGGTAGTTGTAGAAGAAGAGGAAATAACTTCAAAATAAGATCCAATAACTTTCAATGGAAAGGAAAACTTACAATCCACTAAGAGTCACGGCGATGGCTTAGTGATTTCCATCCAAGTGGGGAATTTTCTGATGAGAAGAGTGTTGGTGGATAATGAAAGTGCCCTAAATGTCTTATACCAGTCAGCCAAGGACAAAATGGGGGTGGAAGCGGTAAAACTATAATAGTTAGGGCAACCGTTGGTAGGATTCAACAAAGAAGTCACGTGCTCGGAAAGGACACTTTAATTTCCAGTTCTGGCAGAACTATTTAACTACTTGAAGAGCGTGGATCCACAAGATGAAAATGGTTACATCAACTTATCATCAAACACTAAAATATCTGAGCCTAGAAGGAACAAAGATGATTAGAGGAGACCAAGGCGCAACCCGATGCTGCATAATCATAGTAGTAGTCACCGCGAGGAAAGCAGCAGGAAAATGATCATTGGGTCAACAACAACAGTAATTAAAGCCACAAAGTAGTATGACTGAAGTGGAAGGACCACTGTATGAAGTTGCTGATGAGTTGGCAGAAATAAAACTAAATGAAGGAACGAAAGTAACCAAAATAGGAGCAATATTAACCATTTAAGAGCAACGAGAGCTCATCAGCTTCTTAAAGGCAAATGAAGATATGTTTGCTAAAACCCCGATGAACATGCTGGGAATAAATGAACAGTTATATGTCATTGCTTGAACATAGATCAAATCAGAATTGTAAAAAAGAAGAGACGAACCTTCGCTACGAAAAGGAAGAAAGCAATCAAAGAAAACGTTGATCGACTAACAAAGGAATGTTTCATCTGGGAAGTCATATAACCAGAGTGGCTATCCAATGTGGTGTTGGTGAAAAAGAAGAATGAGATGTGGAGAGTCTATATAGACTACACGGATCTCAATAAGGCATGCCCCAAATATGATTATCCGCTCCCTCGGATTAATCAGATGATTGATGCGACAACAAAGCACGAGTTATTGAGTTTCATTGATGTATTTTCTAGATAGAATCAAGTAAAAATGTATCCATCAAACCAAGAGAAGTCGTTGTTCATAACCGATCACAACACTTACTGTTATAAAGTAATGACTTTTGACTTAAAGAACGCAGGGGTTACATACCAACACCTAGTGAATCACATATTTAAAAATCAGATTGGGCACATAATTGAGGTCTACGTGGATGATATGCTGGTTAAGTCAATTAGCTGTCAAGATCATGTCAAACATTTGGAAGAAGCCTTCTCAGAATTATGAAAATACCACATGAAACTAAACCCAGAAAAGGTGCTTTCGAAGTCAAAGTAGGAAAATTCCCAGACATATGGTCATACAAAGGGGAATAGAGATTAACCTTGATCAAGTGAAAGTAATTGTACAAAGGAGGACTCCAACAACCCTAAAAGATCTGTAAAGCCTCATAGGGAAGCTGCCGAGAGATTTTTTGCCAGATCAACAGATAAGTGTAAGCCTTTCTTCTCGAAATAAAAAAGAACTCAGCACAAAGGTGGGATGAAGACTGCGAAGTAGCCTTCCAAGCAGTCAAGGAATACTTAGCCTGGCCAACTATTCTGTTGAAACCAGTGCCAAGTGATAAGTTAGCAGTCTTAGAGGCAGCAGTCAGTGCAACATTAGTCAGAGAAGAAGGAAAATTGCAGAAGCTAGTTTATTTCATCAGCAAAAGTTTGGTGGATGCGGAAACTAGATTTAAGAAAATTTAGACAATAGTCCTAGCTCTAATTATGGCATCACGTAAACTGGAGCCATATTTTCAAGCACATACAATAATTGTGCCGACCGAATTCCCAATTGAATCATTCTACACTCACTAGATCTAACAAGCAGATTAACTAAGTGGGCAGTGGAGCTCGGTCAATATGAAATACACTATTTCCCAAGAACAACAATGAAATCACAAGTACTAGTAGATTTCATCATGAAGTTCACATCGAGACAAAGTAAAGACATTACTGAAGCCAAGCCATAGAAGGATGAATGGAAACGGATGGAACATCAAATTAGAAGGATCTAGGGTAGGCACAGTAATCCAAACCCCACATGAGGAAATCATTGAACAAGCTCTATCATTTGGCTTTAGCACATCGAATAATGAAGTGGAATGCAAAGCATTATTAGCTGGAATCTGCCTCTCAAAATAGTTTAGGGTAAGAAAAATAAATATTTACTATGATTCACAATTAGTGGCTAACCAATTTTTAGGTACATACATCACTAAATATGAAAGAATGTCAAAATACCTCCAATGTGCAAAGCATCTGTTAGAGCAATTAGGGGAATATCATATAAAACAAATCCAAAGAGGAGAAAATTCACACGTGGATGCTCTGGCAACTTTAGGATCATCCATACTTAGAGTGATCATTCTTTTATTGTCATTTTCTTCTTTTTTTGAAATGTAATGTCTTGTTCATGACAAACGTTCGTATTAATTTATTCAAACTCAAGTTGATCTTATTCAATTTTCTTGGCTCGAATTGGAGTTTCATTTGGATTGTAGTGTTGGCTATGGTTCGTAGGCTGTCAAAGAAAGGATATAAAAGGGCCCAACACTCATGTGAAAAGGGTATGTGTAAGCTAATGATAACCATTGGGGATTTTACTAAATAAGGAACTGGCCACCTGTTGGGAAATGAGTTCTCGAATGAAAATCTACCCCATTTTGGAGAAGTGTCTTCAAAAGTTTTTGAACAAATTTTACCCTAACACCTAGGACACTTTAAAATTATTACAAGGCTCACTTAGTTTTTACTTTTTATTTTCTGCATTTGCAATTCTTTTCTTTTGCCTTTCAACTTTTGCCTTTCTCCCAGGTTGAAAGACTTTGCAACTTATGCTATATATACTTTGGCAAAATCCTTTTTATAAAAAAATGCCCTTGTGTGGGAGGATGATTAACTCTATAGAACCCACAAACCAAGTACTATTATACTTTGAACTTTTTAGAAGAATCTATTGCACATAATATAAAAATAAAATATTTATTATTAATCAGAATTACTTGTCTCAATAAATACAATGGAATTCTAGTGCGTTTTAGAACACAAGCCTAATAGAATTCACACTCAACTCAAATTCTTCCTCCATTTTTTTTCACGATCTCCATCTGGTTCTTCCACCAAAATGTCTCTATCCTAAACGATTTTAACTTGAAATCATGGGTTTGAGTTAGCATCAAAATCATCCACACCTAAAGTCATATATAAACACTTACGCAAAGAATAAATAGAAATGAAGCTTACCGATTCTAATGATAGAGTATTGAATATATACAATATGAGATTAAATGAAAAAGGAAACTTAATTGAGTACTGGATATATACAGTATGAAATTAAAGGGAAAATGAAGCCTAATTAATATATCCTATAAATTTGGATCTCATTATGCATAGGAAATATGAAATGGGAAAATTATGTGCAGATCATGGTAATGGGGTTTTAATGGTCGCTTAAGAAACTAATTTGGGTGCAATCGAAGAGTTCATTTGGAGAGAATCGCTATCTAATTCCTCTTTAATGGATTTTGCTTGGTTTGAATCTTTACTTATTGAGTTACCATGAAAATGTCAACACCTCCCATAATCTAGTGTGGTAATATGAGTGTCTTATCACAAGCTGCTAATCCAATGCTTCATGCTCTGTCCAAACATTTGGAGATTGATTTACATTTCACTTGGGATGAGGTTCTTAACAAAACTATTCACATTCGGTCTGTAAATTGATTTAAATTTCATTTGGGACAAGATTCTTAACAAATCTATTCATATTTGGTTGGTTCCTTCACATGAGCGAACTACTAATGTACTTACTAAATCTGTCTCTAAAGCCAAATTTCAATTCATGAAGACAACGCTTCAAGTGGCTACCACCCCTTTTCGCTTGAAGAGATGATAGGGAAGCTTGACAACTGACCATTAAACTAGTTGTAAATGGTTAAGTGCACGTAGGCTGTTGGTAAGTGGACTAGCATCCTGTCACGTGACGGAGGTTTGATGGGGTCAAGTCATAGTTGAAATCTGAGCGCGTGTGTTTGAACTAAATAAGATAAATAAAATGCACCTTAAGTACCAACTATAACTTTTAGTTTAACAGTTTACGATTAATCCTATAATTGATAGCCGCTAGTTAAGGGTTTGACTCTCAGGGATAGCATTGTGCTTGCGGGCAGGTGCTGAGGGGGTATTGTTTGTAGGCGGGCCAATATCCTGCCACGTGGTAAAGGCCTGGTGCAGCAAGTAGAAGTCAGAATCTAAGCGCAAGTGTTTGAATTAAATAAGAGAAATAAAGTGCGCCTTAACTACCAGCTATATATATATATAACTTTTAGCTTAATGGTACGCGTTTGATCCTACATAGACAAGACCATCCATGCACGGTACGTAGTTTGAAACTACTTTGTAATTAGTTGCTAGTAATTCTGTTAGAACTAGTCAATAAGTTAACCATATGTTATATATGTATAACCAGGATGTATAAATACATCATAATGAGTTATTATCAGATCAGTTAATGAAAATCACTTTGAGAAAGCATTTCTTCTTCCTCTATTGTCCGTGTTTTGAGATTACAACTAGTTTAGGGTTTTAGGTTCTATTTTGTACTGTCTTAGAGCTCTATTTCCTTGTTTCAGGTTGTTTGCCCAATAGGGCTTTTGTATACATGGGACGCCCCTTGTATCTATGATATATTAATTGTCATATATGAATAATCATTTTATGAATGATTTTATCTAAGCTCTTGTTTATTATTGTAATGCCACATTTTACTATTTTGATAAGGCTAAATGTGATTGCTGACACATATTTTTATACATAGATTGACTCAGTTGTGTAATACAATTTAATAAAAATATTTCTTTATCCTTATTACTATATTAATTATTATTTTTGATTAATTAATAATTAATTAACATACATTTTAATTTTTAATCTTTATCTATACTATATATAAAAGTTTAGAATTTGGAGAAACATTTTTGGACAATACTACTCCTAATTTTTTTAATTTTCAAAATTATCCTTATAATGTATTTATTATCCCAATTATTCATATGAAAATTTTTCTTTAACTATTCCTTATTTATTATCCCAAGCATTCACATGAAAACTTTTTTGTAACTATTTTGTTAAAATTATCATCTTTAAAATTATTTTCTCTTCTTTTTTAATCTAAAATTTTAAATGGCTAACTATAAGAAAAAATTAAGTTTCAAATCAACCCAATATTTCTTTAGCTTAAATTCATTATTGTCATTTCATGTGTATACTAATCAAAAGAGCACTAAAAATAAAAGTCAAAAAGAAAATTTTGTTGAGCGGAAGAAATCTAAAAAAATGATATCTAAACTGACTTATCTTATCTTATCTTACTATGTATAAAAGTGAATGGAAAATATTTCATATAACTTTATCCTCACATTAATATTAAAAAATTTCTAGATTATTTCTAAACTTAATATTAAATGACATCATAGAAATTAAGTTTTTTAATTAATTAATTAATGGACAATATCTTTTATTTTAAGTCAGATATTTAATTACTCTTTTTACATTATCTTTTACAATATAAACTATGATTAATTATAATAATATAATATATAATATAAAAAAATGATACATAGTGAATGAAAGAAAAAAATTGTGAAATAAATTTAATAAAAGAGAAAATATTTACAATTAAAATCGAGTAAAATACATTAATTTACATGTTAGACAAATATTATAGACATTTATAACTTTTATTTGTATTCATTATCTTAAATATTTTTTTTAAACCTTGAGAAAATAGCTATTGTGGTCTTCTAATTTATTATATTTTTAATACATATCTAACTTTTTGTACTAATGGTCTTCTACCATTATTATTATTATTATTATTTGTACTTGAATTAAAAAAGAATATTTAAGATAATAAATACAAATAAAAGTTATAAATGTCCATAGTTGTACAATCTTTTTATTTGACGTTTTAGCTAACATCTAATTTTATTGGCACCATACAAAGCAACTTCCTATTTCCTAATAGGATGTATTTTATAATAGCGATGATTGTAAATGAGTGACTACCTTATTTACATTCTTTTAAATTAACCTCACAATGAAAATACATACATTAAAAAAAGATAATTTACATATAGCAATAATATTTATAGAACTTTATATTGACATGCAATGCACCTCTCAAAATCAAATTTTAGATAATGAATATTTAATTTTGACTTTTTGTCTCTTTATCTTTTTGTATTTCTTTTAATTGTAAAATAAAAGTGTTTTAATTTTCTTCTTATCTTTACTTTAACGTAAAAGAAACAATCGATTGAATTTCACAAACTTATTATTTTTTTTTTACATTTTTCAACAACTATAAATAGTTTTAAATCGTGCTACACAATATAATTTGTTCTATATATTAAATATCATATCACATGTAAGGCACATGTTGCATGAATAATTTTCTACTTCGTGGTTCACGATCAATTATTTATATATATATATTGTTTACGAAAATTGAAGAAGAAGATTAGCTTTTGGTACAAGATAAGTTACAAAAACAATAAATTATTTTACTTATAATATAAAACGTGAATCCTAAACTCAAAATGCCTTACAAAAAATGAATCGAGCTTTCTAACCTAAAATTTTTGTTAATAAGACAACTGGCGTCAATATGGTTGAGTGATGTTTAAAAAAGCAGCTTCATGTATTTTACTTTCTCTAAGTTAACATAAATTGGTACATTTTTGTAAAGATGTGATCACAAATATGTCACGCTTTACAACATAGTAGTCATAATACTACCCATTGGCTATGACAATTGAATAAAAAAGACCAAAAGTAAAGTGAAGTTTCAATTATCGAGAAGGCCATTTCGGTTGGAGTAATTTATTGGGTGAGAAACGTAAACCTTTGGTATTCTGTAATACCATTTGGTTCGTGATATTTAGAATCACTGAATTGATAATAATTCAATTAGTGACAATTAAATTTGTGGCAAAACATGATTGTCATGTTAAATTTTTTATGATAATCTATAAAAATATGAGTGATAATTAAGAATTATTATATTTTGGCGTAGGTTAAATTGTATAGTAAATTTTAATAAATAACTCAAAATTACTTACATACCCTTTAGTTATATTATGCCAAAAAAGTTTTGATGTACAATTTCAAAACTAATTTAAATGTGTTTGATTAAAATTTAATTAAAATAATAATTTTAGACTAAACTCTAATAAAAATTATTTTAATTTATCAGCAGAACTTATAATATAATGAAAAAAATTCCTTAAACCTCTTTTAATAATATCTTTGTAAAATGGGTATAGAAATAATTTTATTGTGGATCAGGATTGCGATTACACATTAAATCTGTATAGGTCCCATTTTCAAGTGTAATTAAATTGACTTTTTAGGAGATAAATTAAGATTGCATGCAAACTATAATTATTATCTAATTAAACGATAAAAACGTTGTAATTCAATTACAAGAGGATAAGAGATGATTGTGATGAAGGATAGAGCAGACCAAAGGAGGCCTAAGAGTTGCAAATATGCCTATATAAGTCAAAGGATATTTTTGAAAACTTCAAATTATCTACACCAAATTACCATGAGATTATGCACATATTACACATAACAATACTAAATCCTTAGTAATACATTTTTAAACTAACGAAACATAGTAAACATGATTTCTAGATCCATTCAATTAGTCTCATCACAACCTTTCTTTCACCAATACTTTTAACATGATTATTCTATATTTCTCAAACCAATTGACTCTTACATTTTAGCTGGCCGGCAGACTTGGGTTCATCATTGGTTTCTTTGATAAGAATGTTGTCACTCTTTTATTTATTCAAATGAATAAAGGCAAGAATTTAGGGAAGCTAGAGAAAAAAAGTAAAATATTGGAGAATTAGTAGTGAATGTCTACAAATATATAGCCAATAGCTCCACATGGTATGGCAAACTGATTTATGCTATAAACATTGGAAATGAAGAAAGCCATTTGCCTTCTGTCGTTCTTGCTATTCCTAATTTCAAATTATCCTTCAACAGCAAATTATAACATGAACAACACTATTATCATCCCTCTCTCAATCTCCACTACACATTTGCAATCCTATTCATCACAAAACCCTCATTTATTCATGTCCAATTCTCTCATAAATGTTGATAAACTCGCACATGAAAAGTCTAAAGACTCCAGTTCCCATTTCCATATTTCTCCTCAAAGGCCTGGTCAATATTTAATACCTCTAAGTTTGGGAACTCCTCCACAAACTCTTCATGTTCTTTTGGATACTGCTAGTAGCTTAATTTGGTTTCCGTGTGGTTCCAATTATTCATGTCAAGAGTGTACTCTCTCTTCCGGTGAGCCCCCATCAAAAATACCAACATTTGATCCAAGTAAATCGTTTACTTCAAATCCTCTGACATGCAAAAACCCTAAATGCCCATTTTCAAAAATTCGAAAGGATAAGGTAAGTGAGTCCAAAAATTGTTCACACACATGTTATGATTTCAGCTATGTGACAGGGTCCACGACTGGAATTCTTTTATACGAGACCTTACGTGTTTCGAAGCGAGTCATACGAAAATGTATTGTTGGTTGCTCGTTTTCCTCCACCAATATAGTAAATGGTGTTGTAGGGTTTGGTCGTACAGGGTGGTCATTGCCCGCTCAAATGGGCCTTGTAAAATTCTCATATTGCTTGTCAAGTCGTTGGTTTAGTGACATACAGAATAGTTACCTTGTGTTAAATGGTGGCTCACGTAGTGGTCTTAGCTACACGCCATTTCAAAAAAACCCATCTCTTCATATTTTTCGCAGCTATTATTATGTTATTCTTGAAACTATCATCATAGGGAAGAAATTAATAAACATTCCACATAAGTATTTGGCACCAGGTTCTGATGGTCATGGGGGAACTATAGTGGACACAGGCTCATCCATAACTCTCATGGAAAGCTCAATTTTTGAAGGTGTGTTACGAGAGTTTGAAAATCAATTGGGCAAAGCTACTACTAATATTGGTAATGTGGGTACTGTAGGGCCATGCTTCAATATTTCTCATAAGAAAGCATTTGATTTCCCAACTTTAACATTCCGATACAAAGGTGGCGCAGAAATGGATTTGCCATATTCTAATTATCTACTTGGTGGTGGTAAAAAAGACCTATTGTGTCTGTCAATTAGAAATAAAAATAGATTTAAAACTCAAGGCGGACCGAGCATTATTTTGGGAAGTACACAGCAACAAGACTTTCATATGGAGTATGATCTAAACAATGGAAGGTTGGGATTTCGAATGGAAGAGTGTTAATGAAAATGGTCGAAAGAATGGTAAATGTATTTATCTCACCTCATGCAAGTACCTTTGATTTACTAAATTAATGCTAGCTAGTTTAATAATAATTTAGTTGTTCAAATTTCAATATTCAAGCGATTTATATTAGAAGTTAAATATTAATCTTAGTTTAGTAGTTAAATATCTTTTTCATGTCTTGTTCTAGCCATGGGCTAGAAATTGAATGGCTGGAATTATGGCCCAAGTGTGAATTCACTTGGCTAGTTTAATTAGTTATCTTGAAAAATATAAGCATAATTCATGAATGAAACAATTATTGAACCAGTAATGAAGAGAAATAAACTGAGAAGAGAGAGAGAAGAAGATGATAGAAAGAAGAACAACTTTGACGGAAAAATGATCTCTGTTCAACAATTGAAATACACGAGGCCTTCTGATATTTATATTAGATTTTGTAGAAAACAAGATAGCCAATATTATTACATAATAACCTCTTAGAACTAATTGATCATAAGTGGTTAGGAGTTAGTTAACTCCTAACAGTTCCTGATGTGTGCAGCGAGTAAGCCCCAAGAGAATGCCAACATGCTCAGTGAATGCTTGCTAGATACTAAGACCTTTGACTCTCTCTTTATGTCATCATTCCCCCTCAAGATGAAAGGGGAAGTCTTCACTTGAAGCTTGCCTTTTAAGTAATTAAATCATGGTGTAGAGAGGACTTTAGTTAAGAGATCTACTAGTTGTTCATTAGATGGGATATACCTGATGTCAAGTTGTCTGTGTTGCACTTTCTCATGAATAAAGTGCACATCTAACTCAATATGTTTTGTTCTGCTATGAAAGACTAGATTTGAGGCTAATGCTAGTGCACTGACATTGTCACACCAAAGAATAAGTGGTTGAGACATGTGCAATGATAGTTCAAGCATTAAGTTTCTAAACCATTGAACTTCTGAAGCTGCATTTTCCAAAGCCCTGTACTCAGCTTCAGTGCTAAACCTTGAGATCATGGGTTGTTTCTTGGATGACCAAGACACCATATTTTACCCAAGTATATCAAGTGAGCTCTTGTGGATCACCTCCTATCTCCCACATCTCCTTCCAAATCAGCATCAGAGAAAGCTTGGATGCTGAGTGTGGAAGATGGTGTATAGTTAATCCTTCATGAATGGTGTATTTCAAGTATTTTAGCAATCTTTTGCAAGCTGTCCAATGTATATCAGTAGGGGCATGAATGAATTGGCTGAGCTTATTCACCAGGATGCTAATATCTGGCTTAGTTAGTGACATATATTGGAAAGCACCTATGGTACTTATGTAAAGTGTATCATCTTCTATAGGTTCTCCTTGTGTTAATGTCAACTGAACAGAGGAACTTATAGGTGAAAGAGCAGGCTTGGACCCTTCCATCTTGGTTTCCTTCAACAAGTCAGTAATGTATTTGGTTTGGGTGAGACACACCCAGAAAGAAGTCTATTGATCCTAGATCCTTTAAGGTAAAAAGTCTATTCATATCAGAAGTAACTCCACGTATCAAGGTGGAGCTGTTACCTGTGGTTAATATGTCATCTACATAAAACAGTAGATAAATATCCTGCTGTCTATAGTGGTATATGAAGAGTGAAGTATTTATCTTTGCATTTCTGAAACCCTAGTGTAAAAAGCATTTTGAAGCCTTTCATACCAAGCTCTTGGTACCTGCTTAAGGCCATAGATAACCTTCTTTAGCTTGCATACGTGATTAGGTCTGAGTGAGTCTTCAAAGCCCTCGAGTTGAGGCATAAAGATGATTTCCTTCAAGAATCCATTATGGAAAGCATTATGTGCATCTAACTATTTCGCCTCCCAACCAAAAGAGACTGCAAGATGAAGAACCATTCTCACTGGAGTAGGCTTAATTACTGGACTGAAAGTCTCAGTAAAATTAATCCTTGGAGTTTAGTGAATCCCTTTAGTACAAACTTGGTTTTGTGTCTCATAATTCTTCCATCTGGATTCAACTTGAGCTTAAAAACCCATTTGTTACCTACCAAAGTCATGCCAAGAGAAAATGGAGCAAGCTCCTAAATGTTATTTCTGAGAAGAGCAGTGTACTCTTTAAGCTTTGCTGGCTTCCAAATAGGACTACTCAAGGCATGTTTTGCTGAGGTCGGTTCAGTAGACAGTTGGTTAGAAATAAGAGGGTGTTTAGTGGTTATGTAGGCTTTAGGTTTAGTGATACCACTCTTGGATCTAGTTTGCAATGGGTGATTGGAAGTAGATTTTAGAATTGGAGAGGAAATTTATGTAATGATTTCAGTGTTTGGTCGAGTACTGAAATAAGTAGGTCAATGACCAAATTTTGTGAAATAGAAGGGAAATATGAAACATCGTTAGCATAAATAATTGATTGATTATGTGAGAGTGTAGGAGAATTACCTGATACTAACTGATGAGAAGATGAGGTACTATAGCTGGGAGTTCTGTGTTGCAAGTGATTCTTTGATGTACTGCCACTAGTATGAGTATTTTGTGTACTGGATTTTATAGGGTTGGAATTATTTGACTGAGTGATTGTAGTAGGTTAAATGAAGTTAGAACCAAACATATTAGAATCTAGAAGAGAGTTATATGTAGGTTTGGACTTGGACTGAGTGAAATGAGTAGCAAAGGAAAACATAATTCATTGAAAGTTACATTGCTGCCTATATAAAGTTTGCCAGATGGGTGCAACCATTTGTACCCTTTATGTTCAAATGAGTAGCCAATAAAAAAGACATAAGTCTGAATGAAAGTATACTTTATGTGAATTATATGGTCTAAGATAAGGAAAACGTGCACATCCAAAAGTTCTAAAGGTCTTATAATCAGGTACTTTATGGTAGAGTTTCTGGAATGCTGAGATATTGTTAATATTGGTGTTGGTAATCTATTTATAATGAATGCATCAATAGAAATAACTTCCCACCAAAAATTGAATGGCATTGCAATTTGAGCAAGAAGGGTAAGTCTTATTTCAACTTGGTGCATATGCTTCATTTGTACCTTACTATTTTGTTGGTGGGAATTAGGACAGGGATGTCTGAGAAGGATTCCATGTTTTTGGAGAAAAGGAGCAAAAAGCCTATATTCACGACCCAGTCTGATTGCAACACTTTTATAGTTCTATCAAATTGTTTCTAAACAAGAGTTTTAAAGACAATAAATGTATATAATGATTCAGATTTGAACTTTATCGGAAACACCCAAGAATATCTAGTGTAGTCATCTAGGAAACATAAATAATATCTGTATCCTTCTATGGATAAGGTAGGTGAAGGCCCCCAAAGATCTGTATATATCAATTCTAAGGGTTGACTTATTTTGTAGTAGATTTGGGATATGGTTGAAGATGATTTTTGCCTTTTGACAAACAATGCAAAAATCAGTAATATGGATTGGAATTTTGAGGTGTCCTGATTTAATAACCTTGATAAGTGTGTTATGTGCAGGGTACCCTAACCTTTGATGCCATTTGCTAATTTCATTTTGACCTTTTGTTAAGCATGTAGTAGAATTACATTCAAACTTAAACACAAGAGGGTTAACATAATGAGTAAGAGAAGTCAACAGACAAGGAACAACAAATTTATCTTTTATACTGGGTTTGCCAAAATTTGGCTTATAGATGAAATCAGAAGTAGAATTACAAGTATTATGGCTATCTAAACCTGAACAATTATTGTAATCAACAGAAAGAAAAGTGCTATTACAACTTTTAGTGTCTATGACAGGAAAATGCTTGACAGAGTGATCATAACAATTAAGAGCGGCATAGTTCTCAACATTTGGATAAATCAGAAGGTACAGACCATCTTGGAGAATCCCTTGCAAAAGTAGTTTCCCAAATGCCTTGTCTTTTACATAACAATAATTTGCATGGAATTCAACATACACATTATTGTCATTAGTCAATTTAGATATGCTAACGAGTTTCTTTTAATATTAGGTACTCTTAAAAGAGATTTTAGTTTTAAAGGAAAAGGTTTTGAAGATAGTAGGGCAGATCCAATATATAGTTAAGCAATTACCATTTCCCACAACAAGCTTCTCCATGCCACAATAGTCTTGAGCTAGGCTAAGATTATTGAGGTCAACTGTGACATGATTGATATTAGCACTGTTTGCATAAATTATGTTGGTTTGCCAAAAAAGTAGATGGATTGCCTGAACTTCCTTGCAAGTTCCAAGAACATTGATTCTGAGAATTATTTTGACTACTTCATTCATATATGAAGTAGCACACATTGCCTATGTGTCTTGGTTTGCCAGATACTTGAAAAAAAAACTCTGCCTCCTCTACCATTTCTACCCCCTTATTCCTTGAAATCGACCTCTGAACTGATGTGATAGTGAGTAGTTTGAATTCTGATGAAACCTTCCTGAGTTCTTGTTGAAAGAACCCTGACTTCAATTAAACATTTTCCTATTGCATTCACTAGAAATAATGTTTGCACTCATTTTAATTGTGTTTTCATTCATAGTTAGTTTCCTCTCTAACCTATTCTCATGAGACATCAAGAGAGATTGCATCCCTTCCATTGAAATTTCATTAGACCTAGAAGTAATATTGACCACCACATGGTCAAATTGTGGTCTTAACCGTTCATTATGTACATAATCATATCTTCATCATTTACAAGTTATCCAGTTGCTCTTAAAGAGTTAGTAAATTTTCTTAATTTTTCACAGTATTCTGAAATCGAAAGATTACCTTTAGAGGTGTTTTGCATTGAACTCTTTAACTATATAAGCTTAGCCTTTGATTGACCAGGCATAACTTTTCTCAAGGGATCTCCAAACTTCAATAGAGGATTGATACTAAGCCACTGTTCCAAGGACTCCCTCTTTCATGGATGATCTTAACCAACGTAGGAAAAGTTGGTCCCTTCTAATCCAGGTTCCATACTCTGAATTAATACTATCATCAACTTTCTTCTTCTGTAGCTTTGTTGTTTCTTCAAGAACAATATCCTCGAGTCCGTGCCCAATTATTGCATGCATTACTTGTAATTTCCATATCACATAGCAAGTTTAACATAAAGTGAGCTATTCATAGTATTGTTGAATACGTTGCTCATAGTTAAGCTTGAAGAATCATTTGAGCATGTAGAATCAATTGAATTCGTTGTTGCCATTAGATGTAAGTCGATAGTGGCTTTGATACCATGAAACAATTAGTACTGAACCAATAATGAAGAGAAATAAACCGAGAAGAGAGATGGAAAAAGATGATAGAAACAAGAATAGTTTTGGCAGAAAAATGATCTCAGCTCAATAACTGAGATACATGAGGCCTTCTGATATTTATATTACTTAGATTTTTTAGAATACAAGATAGCCAATATTGTTACATAATAACCTCTTAGAACTAACTGATCATAAGTGGTTAGGAGTTAGTTAACTCTTAACCGTTGCTGATGTGTGCAGTGAGTAAGCTCCAAGAGAATGCTGACATGGACAGTGAATGCTTACTAGATACTAGGAGACCTTCGACTCTCTCTTTATGTTATCAATGAATGATTTTTGCATCTTTCACTTTTCGTAATCATTTTAATTGATTTGTTGTATGTGTTTTCAAAGAGTACACAACAATATCATCTTTCCCGATCGATGTTTAATGGTGATGCCACTTGATTTCCTCACCCTTTAATTTAATACTTTAATCTCCAACATTTACAAAACAGGCCCAATTAGCTAGCCCAGAAGTATCCTCCCCGTGGCAAAGAAGAATTTCTCGTCCCCTTTTGGACGGGACGATACAAAAAATGTCTAAAAACTGTCTACTCTTGTTTCGTGCACACCCATACCATCCTACACTTTCTAAATTAGCAATTTCTTTCTTATAGTTTTTAAATTTTTGCCCAATAGGTCACTTTATCACGAGTTGCGTCTAATAGAAAGCAGATAGGAGATTTAGGCATGTGAAGTCATTGTTTTATCTTCATCTTCTTCATAACGACAACCACCATTGAAGACTTTTGAAGCTTTGAAACTTTCTATATGAGCTCTTTGTAGAAGCTGCCATTTGAATTTTTGCACAATATAAGGTAGATCTGCCTTTATTTTGGTTTCATTTCCACATGAGCTCTTTATTTGTTCATTTCATTGGTTATGTTTGTATTTTATCATGGATTTAGCATGTAGTATAATGTTTTATGGGCTGGAGAATTTCTGATTGGTGCTGGACTATAGTATAACATTGTGTTCATTTAATTAGCTCACCTTGCAGATAAATTTCACTTTTAACTTAAAAAGACACACAATTAAGCAATTGAGCAGATTAGCAAATGAAGAAGGCCCTAATAAATCTGGAATGAAGAAATCTTAAATCAAGAGACAAGAGTTTAAACGGGAGCTGTGTATCCTTCCAATCCATGACACAGTTACAAAAGAGTGGCAATTCATTGCATAAACATCATACATACTCAACACTGCCAGCAGTTACAAAAAGTGTCAATTCTTTACATAAACATAATTGAACTAATACTTTGTTCCAATTGATTACATAAACATAACATAACTAATATATCAGCATTGCTCCCATCAGAATCACATCCTGCCCATTTAACAAAAAGCCATCATGTTCGTTCTACAAAAATATCTTCTTCTACTCCATGCCCAAGCTCAACAGAAGTCAAGAACATTAATTGAGTACACTTATTAGTATACTCAATTAATATGACGCCCATCAATAGATATTACGAGACTACAACCAACAAGAAAATCCCTCTTGCACACATCTAAATATATGTGAAGCCGTTGGAATACCTGCTGCTTAGCTTTCATCAAAATTGAACTTTCAACATTACATTTTGTAACTGTAGTACGATAATCCCACAATGAGGCAATTTGTATTTAATGGGATCCATGTATTATTTTTGAAGGTTTTCGCTTTGCTGTATAGCATTTATGCCTTGAAACATGGACTTGATAAACTATTTGAACTTGACCTTAAAAAGCACCAATCTTCCATGATTGATCATCCCTGGAGTTTTTCCAATACTTTTGAGCAATCCATCATGAGGTCATTTTTGCATTTACCCTATCTTAGTACATTTAACATGCTTTGGGTTAAAGGTCTCAATTCGGAATGCATCTTATGTTTCAGATGCAGAAATCCTCCAATCGTAGTTTCTCTTACAAACTGCAATGACTCTAGTTCTGTCTTTGTGCTTGAAAATATAATCAAACCTAAGTTCAATTGCAAACTCCTTCAATGATTTCTTAAAAACTCGATGACAACTAAATATCATTCATTTTTCTAAGTGAATAGGTTTCCTCATTCCAACTTCCTCATGTAATTGAAGATACTTATATCGTGTTGTTTCACTATCCCCATCTAACGAAATCTGCACAAAACACATATCATCACTATCCACATATTTAGATAATCTGTCCAGCCTTTCAACATCCAAACTAACATCATCATATTCATTATTATAAAATTTCCTCATCACGGGGCTCATACTCATTAGTTTTATACAAGTCAAAGTGTTATGCTTCATCAATAGTACAATAATGTGTATCATAGTTGTAATAAGTGACATCTACCTCTACAGGCATACCATTCCATCTAGGATCAAAGAGTGATTGCAGGACAAGATCATTCAAGGTGTCAACGGGACAATCAATACCATGATCTAAATACAATTTAATAACCTTATGTTTCTTAACATAAATGGCATCCAACATCATATACACATCTCTATCTTAATTGAATACCTTCAAACCATCTTCAAATGTATCAGTTTCAAACTTTTAAGACATTTCTATATCCAAGATCTCTAACCATATCATATCATATATATATATATATCAATGATATGATGAGGATCAAACCTTCTCTTTTCAAGAAATTAGCACCTTCATATCTGGTTGGAGAAAACTTTATCCTTCTGCCATGATGCAACTTGAAATTAATGTTATCCATTTCGTTCATATAGAAAAATTAATATAATTTTCTAGATTCGAAGCGTGTCTACAAATTTTTTTATACAGATGTTAAGTAGGACCTACAGGATCGATGTGACATCTTTTTATTAAGGAAAAATATAAAAAAATGATTTTTATACTTGAATATCAAATTGCTTGAAATAAAATATACTTGCTATAAATAAATAATCAAGCAATAATATAATAATCACACACTTAAATTAAACTAATTCAAGTAGCAATTGAAGGATCAAGAAAGACACTCAATTTGCTTTGAGTTAAGAAATAAATAAATAATATGCGGAATATTAAAGTACATGATAATAAATGTGTGAGAAATTAATAACGGAATGTAAAGTGTATGTAAATAAAAGAGTAGGGAAGAGAGAGATTTGATTCATGATATTCTTACATGGTTCGGGGAAACATATCCCTACTTTCACGCTCCAAGGGTACCCCCTTGTAGAATTTTATGTAGCGATATTCTTAATGGTGAAAACAAGACCTTTATAAATCATATTGGCTTATGGTGTCAATCAGACATTCACAATATAATTTGGTCGAGATCTTTGAATCTCTTACAAAATCATTCACTCTCTAAAAGAGTAGGTCTCAATATTTTCTAGCTTATCTCTAGAATATTTCTCAAAGTCACCCATAAAATGCAAGCCTCTCAAAGTATTAAACTTTACAGAACTTTGTCGGAGAGTAGTAGAGAGATATCGATAGGTGTGTTGAACTTTAAAATGTCATTGGGTATTTATAGGTTGAAATAATTATGGAAACTGGTCAGACAGTTTGGAAACCTGATGTGTCGGTCCCTAATTTAACAAAGATTCCTTAAATGTGAAATGTGTGCACCGGTAGGGGAAGCCGGTTGGACCAGTTTTCAATTAAGGATTTTATTCCTTAGTTGTACAAATCAGTGAAGTGGATCTCATCGATGTACCAGTTAGAGATGGTTCTTCACACCAACAGCCAGGTTAGATTCCGAACCAGAGGTGAATCAGGCCTTGACATGTTTACACAATTCTTTTCAGTTCAGTCTGCTAAGGTCTGGTTCATAGGTGGTTTGACTTGATTCTGAATTTCTTGCAACGTTCTGAACTATTTATGCCATTTGGAATTTGTTTGTTATACTTCGTGCTCTTCATAATAAGTTGCGTGCATCTCAAAATGTATAGTTTTAGTTATCCTTTATTCTTTTTGTATAAACACTTAAGATTAAATATTTTTAACCTTATTTTCACCTTATTTAGATCCTACACACGTAATTAAAAATATTAGTTTATGCTTTATTTGCCATTATCAAAATTTTCATCTTCACTAGGGTCAACAATCTCTCCTATTTTTACGATGACAAATAATTGATTTCAAAAAAATATTAGCTATAAACTTCCCATAAGCGTATGCACAATATTACTTAATTTAAAAAATGTTAAAGGTTTTCCCCATTTGGTTTATCTATGTGTGCCATTATGCATAGATGTACCTCTTCATGTTAATTGTTTATCAAACCTCTCTTTTCTTCATATTTCTTAATTGAAATGCCTTCTCTCTTAGTGAGTAGCTTTCAAAACTTCTTTCTTAAGTGGATTAGATTTTAGCCTTCTTCTTCAATTTTTCTCTCAGTGGATATGGTTTTCAATAATAGATTTATTCTTTTTACATAATCCACATCCTCTTCCAGGTACTTTATTTCATGAGTCATGATCCGATGAGTTCTTCAAGTGAAAATGTTTTAAGATATTTCACTTCTTGAAAGCAATTGGTTTGTTATCCCATGACATTGATAATGACCTAAGAAATTTAATCACCAAATCACTATTAGTAAACGTCTTACCAAGATTTTTTTAGAAAATTTACAATGCAATTGAAAAGTGCAAACACGTCTTCAATGCTTCCTGTTTCACACAACTTAAAAATCATATTCATGCATGAGAATATCAATCTTAAATTCTTTAACCTTATTTAAGCCTTCATGTGCGATTTCTAATAGATGCTAAATGCCTTTTGTAGATTCACATATGCAAATACAATTATATTCATTTATATTTAAGGAGCAATTCAAAACATTTATAGATTGAGCATTCAAAGACAATTTAATTTTGTCGTTGTTGGTCAAATCTCATGACTCAGACACATAATGACCATTTTCGATGATTGTCCACAGATTATATTTAATTAGGAGATAATGAATAAATTTTAATTTTCCAAAAATTGAATCTATTCCATCGAAAAATGGAGGTTTTGAAATAGATTATCCTTGTTGAAAACTAAAAGGTGATGCCATAGCTCAAAAAAGTTAAGTCTTAGATATTTGAGGACTAATCATTGATACTAATGGTAGGATTGACATGACATCCCTTTATTAAGGGAGAATGTTAAAAAAATGATTTTTAAACTTAAAAATCAATTGTTTGAAATAAAAGACAATTGTAAAATTAAACAATCAAACAATAATATAGTAATCGTACAATCAAATTAAAATAACTCAAGTAGCAAATGAAGGATCAAGAATGAAACTCAATTTTCTACGAGTTAAGAAAGAAATAAATAATATGCGGTATATTAAATACGAAAAGTAAAGTGCACTTAAATAAAAGAGTAGGGAAGAGAGAGATTTTCAAATGATATTTTTATGTGGTTCCGGAAAATCTATCCCTACGTCTACGCTCCTAGGATCCCCCTTGAAGACTTTTTCCAAGCGATTTTCTTAACAGTGACGACGAAACCTTTATAAACCCATTGGCTTATGGTGTCAATCGAACCTTGACAATGCAACTCGATCGAAATCTTTAAATCTCTTACAAAATCACTCTTAAAGAGTAGACCTCTTATTTTTTCACTCACAGTATTTTCTAGTTTTTTTCTAGAATATTACTCAAATTCACCCTCAAAATTCAAGCTTCCAAAAAGTATTAAAATTTATAGAACTTTATCGGGGAGGAGTGGAGAGATGTCGAGAGGTGTGTTAAACTTCGAAATATCGTGGGATATTTACAGGATTGAAATCATTATAAAAGCTGGTCGGACCAGTTTTGAAATCGAATGTGCCGATAAAAAATCTAGGGAAAAGTTCCTTAAATGTGAAACATGTGCACTGGTAGGGGAAATTGGTTGGCCACTTTGTAATTAAGGATTTCATCCCTTAATTGTACAAATCGCTGCACTTGTGTGGATCCTACTGGTAGACCAGTTGTAGATAGTTCTTCACGCCAAAGTTGAGCTAGGTTGTACTTTGAACTGAAGGTGAATAGCACCTTAACATGTTTAAACAATTTTGTACGGTTTGGTTCGCTAAGGTATGGTTCATGGATGGTTCGGTCCAGTTTTTAATTACTTGCAATGTTCTGAGTTCATACAACTTTGATTGAATCCATTTGGAATTCATTTCTTCTACTTCATGCTATTTATAATGTGTTGTGTGTATCTCATTGTACGATATTTTTTGTCCTTTAATTTGGACTCTGAATACTTGGTTAGGGAGTTCAGGTGTGGGAGTTTGAAGCCCTAGATTTCCATCTTATGTTCAAAACCCTATTTCCCTTAGTCCAAAACCCTTTTTGAAATGGATAGTTACTTCTATCCCATGGATGAATGGTTGGTTACCTCTTTTCAAAACTCTATTTTGCGATGGATGAAACTCTTTCGCGATGGATGATAACTTCTATCATGTGTCCAATCCCCACTATATTTTCTATTAGTCAGAAGCCATAAGAAAGGGACCAATTTGGTGAAAATAGGATACCATAAGTACCAAATCGGTTATTTAGAAAGTTCAGTTGTGTGTCTTGCAAAAATATGAAGGTGCATGGGTGTACTTTTCATTTAGCCAATTAAAAATGTAGTGACAAATTAATTTTCTTTTTCAATTGTGATGAATTATAAATTTAATAATATAATTTTTAAATATTATATATTGAAACTTTTAGTGCTCGAACATAATGTACATAAAGTAAATTGTGTTAAATTGAATATTATATTGCTGAAATTATATTTTATACGGTTTCTCTTAGCATAATATAGCAAAATAATTCTCATCAATTTCTTACAATTTTATGAAATAATTATATCATTAGCAGATTATTCAAACCATATTATCTTTTTCCTATATTCATTTGTATAATTTTTTTTGTAGATTAGCACCGGGTCTCCATGGCGTAGTTCTTTCCAAGTGCACCACGGGTAAATCAATGGATCAATCCACAACTTGGGGGGAGCAAGCCCCTAAGACCACGGTTACCATTTACGCACCTCATGGTTATGTATAAATTGTTTTGGTTAGCAAAAGAAACACAAAACATAGATAGAAGGGGCATGCCCCAGGAACTATAGCACAAAACAAACAAATGATCTAACCTAAAGAAAGCTAGATCACAACCACCTATTTAATAAAACATCATCAAAAGAAATGTTCCTATCCTTAACAAGAGTACACATTCTGTCTCCTACAATCTTTATAATTTTCTTGGAGGTAAAAGAAGAATCAACAATTTTACTCTAAAAGATCATTTTGTTTCTCTCTATCCAGATACAATAGATAAAAATAGTATA
Source organism: Datisca glomerata (assembly GCA_003255025.1). Lineage (NCBI taxonomy): Eukaryota > Viridiplantae > Streptophyta > Magnoliopsida > Cucurbitales > Datiscaceae > Datisca > Datisca glomerata. Next base: position 1,253,381 of record QANY01012783.1, read on the forward strand.
AGCAAGCTTATATAAACTGATCTAGTAGATTTAGTACAAGTATAATTAAAGAGCCAGGACTGGAAAGCAGCCTAAGAAGTAGTGTGTAAAGAAATCAACTCTGTTAAAAAGGTCAAGAAGAAGGGGCATGTTATGAGAGCGATAGAAAATTAAATGATCAATAGTCTCAGGCCCTGTAGAACAGAAAACACAAGAATCTCTCATAGAAGGGTTCCATTTTGACATGGTCTTTTGTAGACAATTTATCTAAAAAGGCAAGCCATGCTAAGAAGGAACACTTTGGGATATGGCCAGGAAAATAGAAGACTATGCCAATTCACTTTGGGTTTCTGGTCCATAAGGGTCTTATAAGTCTGTCTAATAGGGAAAGTACTAAAATTACCCAAAGACCAGGACCAAGTATCATGGAGAAAATGATTAGGGTGAGGCAGGTTGAGATGGATCCCCAAGTAACCAAGGCAAATTCCAGGTTAGGACTAGGCTAATGCAATCTACCCTCTCTAATAAGAATAAAAATAGGGGTAGCTAAGCTTAAACCAGTACTAACTACTAGATTCTTACCTCGAATGCTGAACAGAATGCGTGAGGAGTGCCAAGGATCAGTGAAGAGAGAAGCATTCCTACCATCACCAATATGCAGATGGAAAAATTTAGCCATTTTGTTTTTTATTTTCATGAGTTTCCTCCATAACTAGGAGAGGTTAGCAGGCTGCTTCACAATGAATATGGAATGTCCTTTGAATAGGTTATGATATGACAAAGCCACCTAAAAAGAATCATTTTTTTTAAACCTGCTTCCAGAAATGTTTAGTGATAGCTACAACATTCCAGGTGCTTAAGTTTCTGATATTAAAACCTCCTTCATCAGTAGGGTAACAAAGGTTATCCTAATCCACTTTATAGTATCTATAGGAGCTAGTTTTCCCAGTCCATAGAAAGTTCCTTAGGAAATTACTAACCTTCTTCATAACCTTCTTGGGGAGGATAAGTAAGCTAGACCAATAACCCCGAATAGCTATCAGAATAGACTAAATCAATTGAAGTCTACCAGTATATGATAAATGTCTTATCCTTTTTACACCTCAAATGGTAATGAAACCCATGAAGCTTAGAGCAATGCTGTAAAATCCCAGTTAAAGCCTCCATTAGAAGCATAAAAAGGTAGGGAGAAAGGGATCTCCCTGCCTCAAGCCTCTACCTCCCTTAAAGTGTCCCTGTAAGCAACCATTGATTTTAATGGAGTATGAAGGTGTCAAAACATACTCCATAATCTAATCTATAAACTGTAGAGGTAAACCAACATAGAACAAAACTTTAGTGCGGCAATGCCAACTAACATACTCATAAGTCTTAAGCAAATCTACTTAAAGGGTGCATATAGGGTTGTTGGTATCTCTACGATAACCTCTCACTGAGAGAGAAGGATATGGTTAGAGGTGGCTCTCTGAGGCACAAATATAGTTTGATTCAAGCTAGTTAGAGAAGGCAACACCACTTTTAGTTTATTAACTAGAAGCTTGGTAATACACTTGTAAAATAAATTACATCAAACAATGCGCCTATACTCAGTCACTTTATTAGGATTACAGACCTTTAGAACCAAGCTGAGAGATGTAGATTTGAAAACCTTAAGCAATTTACCTGTGTGGAAGAACTCTTTAACAACTAAACAAATGTCTTCATCAATAATATATAACATTTGATCAAGAACCTAGAAGAATAACCATCAGGCCTAGGAGCTTTCCTGTCATTGAAAGACTAGAAGACTTCCTTAATTTACTCTAAAGTGACAACCTAAGTGAGAAAATAAAAGTATTGGGAGTGGGCCTTGAGGGGGAGTATGTGTTGCATAAAACTCTAATCAATATCAGGAATTGGACTTTAGGTGCCAATAAAGTCTTTGTAAATCCTTAGGATATGATTTTGAATGGATTGTTGGCCCTCCATTAGAATCCCATTACCATCCTCTGGTTGGTTAAAAATGCTTTTGTTCCTATGGTGTTTGACAACACCAAAGAAGAAGGCATTATTCTGGTCACTAAGGTTAAGCCAAGCGATCCTTGATTTCTGCATTAAGAAACTTTCCTTATCTTTCAACCAGTTAACATAGGCATATGTGGCTTCAAGGGCTTGTTTCTGAATATCAGTATCCCGAGGGCAGATGTCAAGAGCCTAGTTAGCCTGAAGTATCTGTAACCTGGCTTCTACAACTTTCCTTGAGATATTACTACAATGCAGCTTATTAAAGTTCTTTGAAGTAGCCTGAACAGATATGAGTTCCTGATGGACTCTAAACATAGCATAGTCTGTAACCTGAATATTCTAAGCACTAGCAACAATGGGGAAAAAATCCCTAAATATCCACCCAAAAATTGTAGAATTTGAAAGAAGGAGGCTTTTTGGAAAAATCACTTTATTAGGATTACTAACCTTTGGAACTAAGCTGAGAGATGTAGAGTTGAAAACCTTAAGCAATTTACCTGTGTGGAAGAACTTTTTAACAACTAAACAAATGTCTTCATCAATAATATGCAACATTTGATCAAGAACCTAGCAGAATAACCATCAGGCCTAGGAGCTTTCCTGTCATTGAAAGACTAGAAGACTTCCTTAATTTACTCTAAAGTGACAACCTAAGTGAGAAAATAAAAGTATTGGGAGTGGGCCTTGAGGAGGAGTATGTGCTGCATAAAACTCTAATCAATATCAGGAATTGGACTTTGGGTGCCAATAAAGTCTTTGTAAATCCTTAAGATATGATTTTGAATGGATTGTTGGCCCTCCATTAGAATCCTATTACCATCCTCTGGCTGGTTAAAAATGCTTTTGTTCCTATGGTGTTTGACAACACCAAAGAAGAATGCATTATTCTGGTCACTAAGGTTAAGCCAAGTGATCCTTGATTTCTGCATTAAGAAACTTTCCTTATCTTTCAACCAGTTAACATAGGCATATGTGGCTTCAAGGGCTTGTTTCTGAATATCAGTATCCCAAGGGCAGATATCAAGAGCCTAGTTAGCCTGAAGTATCAGTAACCTGGCTTCTACAACTTTCCTTGAGATATTACTACAATGCAGCTTATTAAAGTTCTTTGAAGCAGCCTGAACAGATATGAGTTCCTGATGGACTCTAAACATAGCATAGTATGTAACCTGAATATTCTAAGCACTAGCAACAATGGGAAAAAATCCCTAAATATCCACCCAAAAATTGTAGAATTTGAAAGGAGGAGGCTTTCTAGAAAAATCACACAGAAACTTTAAAATAGCAGGGGAGTGGTTTGAATCTCCTAGGGCAGCAAAAAATGCAGTGGATCTTTCAAAACAGTTGAATTAGTGGTGATTAATCATGATTCTATCTATTTTGGACTAAATACTACATCTACCAGCTTGATGATTCCACCAAGTTAGGATAGAACCTATATAGTTTAGGCCTCTCACCTCAATGTCATCAATGCAAGAAGCGAAATTCCTCATGTCATCATCCCAAACTATGTTTCCACCTTCCTTCTTGGATGGATAAAGGGTTTCATTAAAATCCCCTAGGATGAACCAAAGGCTAGTAGTCTCTTTGACATTTCTGAGTTGAGTAGAAGAATAAATGATGTTGACATTGTAAATAGGATAAAAAAATCAACCAAATTCTTCCAGAATGGTCCTTGGAAGCAATATTCATATGGATTGAGCAATACAGTAAACAAGTTTCACTTTCACTCTTGTCTCAATCAAAGCACATAATTTCATGTTGTAATCCTTACATAGTCTCCTAGATTCTCTATGTTTTGGGGGCATGCTAAAGCCCCTAAAATTCCAAGAAGCAATATTCATATGGATTGATAGAGAAGAGAAGATGATTGAATCACCTTAGCATTTTGGTTCTTCTTCTTAGCTACCTTTGATCATCTTTTTTTTTTGTTTCTGCCTGGCACTAAGTTGGCCACTATTGGGAGAGTCAAGGTCTTCTTGATGAGGGTTAGGAGACTGGGGCTCACCAATATCCTCGTTCGTAGGATGTCCAGCAAGCTGCTGACTTACAACATCCTTTATATGAATCTCAAAAGACTGTTCAGCCTCCCCAACCTTTGAGCATTCAACATTATCTTCCATAATGCCATTGATTAGGTCCATAAGAGCAATGGCATCTTCTTCATCAAGGGAATCAGGGAGAGAAATTTCAGGTATGATAATTTCCAGATCTATTTTCTCTTTTCCTTTCCTAGAAATAGGAATCCAATCTATTTCTTTGGTTTGTCATTCTTTCCTGGTTGAGCATGTTTCTTCCACTTTGACAGAGCAATCATGTCCAAAAATATTGCAGGATTTACATGTTTTTGGAATACCGATATACTCGATATCGATAACTACAGAATTGATACCTACCTCAACAAGATCCAGTTCTATAGACTTAGGTAACTCTGAGGTAACCTTAACCTCTACACATACTCGTGGAAATGACATTTTAGAGCATTAGGCAGTAATAACATCATAGTATAGAGGGTCACCAATAATAATGGTAATGCTACTAAGACCATTGTATGTCTCCAAAGGATAAGAGGGATGTTCCAAATTTTAATCCAGATGGGAATAAAGTTCATCTCCTTTCTAGTTAGCTTCATAGAAAGATACCATGCTTTAAGAATAATAGGCCTGCCAAGAAGTTACCAAGGGTCACTCTAAAGCACAACATCCATTTCTTCCCTTGAGCCAAATCTGAAGAAAAAGAATCAACATTTATTTTAAGCTACTTCCTTCAAGCCATGATTCCCCCATAGCCTAGATACATCTTGGTTGGCTAGGTAGAAAGTAGGTTTCTTCTCCAAAAAGTATACCACCATGGTAAACTTCCACTAGTTCAGACCTTCATCAAGAACATCTTTTGTATTTTAAATCTACCGCAAACTTCACCCCTTAAAGGTTTATCAGTTCGAGTTGGTAGGGAGACATTAGGCTATTTAACCCTATCAACCCAAGCTTTCTTAGGAGCTTCATTAGGACCAGAGGTCATAGTAGGAGGTGGCGTATTTTTAATAGGTTTTGATCAAGTTTGAAATAATGGCTTGAAAAGCCAAGTTTCCATCAATATTTTCTTTGTCTACCTATTTTTTTTGGACAAAATGTAAATCAGGGAAATGCTCTTTCCCCTCAATATCACCTTAAAAAGATTTTATAGAGTTTGCTTCTTTTGAACAACCAGTAGTGGTGTCATCTGGAAGCAAGCTAAGAATAGAAACCATAGTACTATCCAGGCCAGTACCAGGCTTATTAGCCAAAACAGAAGGTAAAACCCTAATATCCAATGTACTAGGGGTTTCAACCAACGATAATACAGATTTGGCCCCCTACACTTTTCTTGCAACCCCATGATTCTGAACAACATGCACGTCATTGGCTTCAGAAATAACAGGGTTGTTAGCTGCGATACACATTCCAAGATCATTTTCATGAAGGCCATGCAAAGCCCTAAGAGTATCCTTCTCCATAACTTTCCTTCTTAAGACTATCTCCATAAAGTGATCAATCCTAACACAGGCACATAGATTTCAACAAAGCAGCCATTGATGAAGCACTGAAACCTATGAAATCCTAGGAGCTAGAGAGAGAAAGTCTCGAGCTAGAGAAATAATAATAATATTTTTATGTATAAATTTTCCTGTTGCTATAAACATAAATATTACATAATATATATTTAAAAAATTACTAACAAAAAAATTATTATTGATTATAGATAAATGTCTTGTATATAAAGAAAGATCTCAAAACCAATATTCATAGACATTTACGTTGTTAATTACATTATATTATAGAATATTTAATTTGAAAACTATTTATAAAATTTCTTTATTAAAATGAATTAAATAAAAAAGGTGAAAACATAGTTTGTACTATATTTTAAGGGGCTAAAGAGTAAGAAAAGAAAATTAAAAGTTTCTCCACTTTAAGACCCATTTAATTATTACAAGAAGAAATGAACATGCGTTACACGTGGTAAGTCTAGTTCGTTGTTGATTTGCCAATTACATAGAAAATAACTTAAGTATATTCATTTTCTTTCACCGCTACCAAATAAGAGATAATGTACTAAGTTTTAATACTTACAAATTTATGTTTATATTGGATCATGAATCAATTAACATATCAAACACACTCCCTAGTTAACTAATAAGAGACTCTTACCAAACGACGTGCTCTGCATGTTATATATAAAATTAATTATGTAATGACTCATTATAAATGAAAGGATATAGATTTTGGATATTGTAAATATTAGAAGTTTTAGTGCTGGAATATAGTACACATAGAGTAAAAGTTAAATTCAAAATTGATGCTTGAAATTATATTATATAGCATTATTTTTTAATATTATAGAAAATGATTTTATTTTCATTAATTTTTTACATTTCAAAAAAATGATTATATAATAAATTGTTAAAAATATATTAATGCATTTCTCTAAATTCATTTATGAATTTCATGTTGCTAATGACATATATTTACATAATTTAAACTCTACAAATTACTAATGAATAAATTATCAACTAAAAATAGATATTCCTTGTATATTAAAAGATCTCAAGATTAATCTTCACAACATTTGAGTTTCTAACATAAATATTTAATTTGTGAATTATTACAAAATTTATTATGCAGAAAAATAGATGAAATGCCTAATTTGTATAGTATTAAGGGGGCTTAAAAAATATAAAAGAAAATTAAAAGTTTCTCCATATTAAGCCCCTTTTTATATAGTATGGATAGATGTAGATATAGCTAGATAAATTGTTAAAATTATATTAATGTCTTTCTCTTAATTCAATTATGAATTTCATGTTGCTAATCACATATATTTACTTAACATAACCTATACAAATTACTAACAAATAAATTATCAACTAAGAATAAATATTCCTTGTATATAAAAAGATCTCAAGATTAATCTTCATGAACAATAATGTTTCTAACACAAATCTTTAATTTGTGAATTACTACAAAATTTGTTATGTAGAAAAATAGGTGGAATTCCTAACTTGTATAGTATTTTAAGGGGGTTTGAATGGTAAAAAATAAATTAAAAGTTTTCCCTTTAAGCCCCTTTTAATAATATAGATTATTATTGTTGGTGGTGGTGGTGTAAATATTATTATAGGTTAAGTATATAGATCAAGGATAAATAGAATTATGAAACACAATAGCTATTTAATTAAATCTTTCATTTCTAGTTATTGAAGTTCAATTCGCTATTACCAGGATCATAATTAAGTTTATGGTTTGTCATATAAGTTTTGAAGGTCTCTTCAGTCTAGACATGGTCATTCCCCTTTGGAGGTGTTTGGTTAGGAGTAATGGAATGGTCATTCTCATGTTTGGTTAGTAGCTTTTTTTTATATATAATAAGAATAATTCTTATGTGATTCTTTGAGACGTAGTAATCCTCAATTCATCTCTGTAACCCAAGAATTCTCATTTCATTCATTTTCTTATTCATCATCACTAACAAATTATCACTAACCAATCCTGTTCAAATTCGTGTTTAACCAGACTTAAATTAACCCATCATCTTTCTCATAGAGGACATCTCAAATTCAAGAAATGGTATTGTTAATGTATAATGTCGGTGACATTAAAGACTCAATTTTCATTCATATATACATATAATATATGTGTACACACACAGATATATATATATATATATATATATTAAAGACATTACAACAAAAAAATGCTACGATAGTGGTAAAAAAAATGCTATCATAGGGTTTCGATAGCGTTTCCGAAAACGCTATGTATACCGACGTTATTAAAAGTCCGCTACCTATGATAGCGTTTTTTAAACGCTATAAAAGCCTACGATAGCATTTTTTAAAGGCTATGAAAATATTTTGATAGCTTTTTTTAAACGCTATCAAAACGCTTTTCATAGCGTTTAAAAAACACTATAAAAAGCCTTTCATAGCATTTTATAAATGCTATAGTAGGTCTTTGACAGTGTTCTATAAATGTTATCGTAGGTCTTTCATAGCATTTTAAAAATGCTATAGATCCCTCATAACATTTTTCATTATTTATTATTTTGTTAATGTTATTAAATAATTTTTATAACTTATTTTATTACATATTCTTACAATTGTACAAATATAAAAAATAAAAACTTTTGAGAAAATATCAAGAAATAACAAAATCACATATCATTTTATTTAATTAGTCAAAAATTTTACATACTAATTGTATTAGAAATCACATCTCAAAATTATAATTACATATTGATTTTTGCATAGAGCAAGCAAAAGTAATTTATCCAAAAAAAATAAAATCTAGTATAAATTCACATCTAGGTACTGAAGCTGGAGGTACCCTAATAGGTCCACTTTGTGGTTTCCCTTGGTGAGGAGGTGTTTGCGCGGGTAACTGTCTTGGTGATGCTTCAGGACAAGATCAAAGTGTTATGCCAAAGCATGGATGATAAATTTAGATGAAGGAGCAAACCTCATGTTCTAAATAGTACAATCTAAATGATCAACAACCAAGAAATGACTTATTAGATAAAGAAGTTAAGAGTTAGTGGAAAACTTTTACAACATTCCATGATATAGTATAGTCGTTGGTGGAGAACAACCAAATTCTAGCATTTAACTGGAAACCAAGTTTATTATCTCATGTCTCAAAATGCAACATTTAACAAGCCACCAAGTTTATCTAAACAATGTCTTATAAGACCATAACAAAACTTAAGTGACAGAGAAGGTTCATAGAAACTCTAAGCCTTTCAAATCCATCTATTCCCTCACCCACAAAATGAAGAAAAATAAAATAGATTAAATATGAATTGCATGGAAGTATAAGGATTACATTGAGGATACTAAGAACCGTTAGAATATTTGATACTAAATCTACAACCAAAGTTTGGAGTATAGCATGTAGTTCTCTCATTGTGCATTAGTTGATGGAAAAATGGTCCAGATCAACATAATACCAAATCATATAAGCTCCTTGAGAAAGTACCTCTTCCAATTCAACATTAACAACCTGGGCATAGTAACAAATTAATTTAAAATTTTTACTGAAATCCAAGAAAGAAGACACTAACTTTTCTGATATTGGTAAAGTTAAAAAGGCAATAACTAATAAGATATTACATTGAATATGTTTGTCTTATTCTAGAAGGATAAATATATATGCTTTCAACTTTCCATATCATAACCATTTAACAATATAACTTCGTTGAACTGCATAAAATAGATATATGATTCACAAATTTGAGACCCAGAGGATTTTAATGAATGAGTTAGCTGGTACATGGTCGATAATGGTCAGGAGGTCTACATTACATAGTAACCAAACTAGAAAAAATATTCCTTATAAACCAAAAATCCAGAAATGAGAAGCAGATAGAATAAGAGAGCCACAAAATTTGCTATATTAACCAACAAAAAATAAGATAGCGTTCTTCTCTTTCAATACAAAGACACAAGTTGACTAACAAAACCTCAAGAACAAGCTCTTTCTTTAAAAAAAATCCAATTATGCTAAATAAACCGCCAGGTATCATAAAATATCATTCGTGCAATGTTAGAAGTCCATCAATTTTAGCCTTCACAGTGGAACACTAATGGGTGAACATCAAAAGAAAAATCTCAATTTCATTTATATTTTAGCCAAATGCAGATGCAACCAACAGATATTCACTAGAACAACAAAATAGTGAGGAAATCAGATATAAATAACTTACATAATGCTTTTAATAGATAAATTTACAGTGAATAAGTTATCAAACAAAGAAAAATTTAGAACTGAACTACATGTCCTAGTAGTAAGTCTTTGATAGTAAGTTCTAGTATTAGAGGGAAAAGAAGAGCAAAGTGTGAATGCTCCAACAAATTCAAAATAGAGAAATATGTAAAACCAATAATCAGAGAAACCATGAGATCTTCAGGAAATAGCTGAGTTATAGAGGAAAACAGTGAGCAAGCTTAGGAAAAAGGGAGCAACAATAAGCCTTCAGCCTGCCAAAAAGGGAACAACGCTAAGCCTTCAGCCTGCCTTATTGGAAGGATGAAGAGAAACATAAAATAACCAAGTAATTTGTGTTTGTGCGTGACAAAGAGAGAGAGAGAGAGAGAGATGAACAAACATATGACGATAAAACCATACATCAAAGATCAAAAGCAGTAAAGCACCTTAAATCAATGCTACAAGAAATCAACAGAGAAAGATTTATCTTAATCATAACAACTAAAAGAATGTCTATTTCATGTTCTGAACCAGATAAATGAGCCATAATTTACAACAAATTTTGTAAAAAGAAAAAGTTTAAAAATAACTCTGTTCAATAGATTGGTACCATGGTAGAGGAGGAGACATCTTTCATTATGTGTCAAAGAACACGCTTTTGCAATAAACTTTTCAGCAGAAACAAAATCTAGATTCCATATATATATATATATATATCAACCCCTCCACCAGATTAAATATTATCATTAAGTTGTTCCACATATTCATCCTCTCTATGCATTCTTTGAAGCTCGACCCTACAACATTGGAGTCTTAGAAAAAAGACAAAAATTAGAAAACAAATTACACACAATCAAAATTGAATTAGAGATTAAAACACATCTCGCAAGGAAAAAAACTCTTCCTCTTGTTCTGAGAGGTGAATTGTAGTGGGAAAGGGTTGGAAACAGAGCTACAGAGTTGAGAAAAAGAGAGTTGAGATAGAGAGATTCATAGAGATGAAGAGAGGGAGACACATACGAAGAGACAGAGAGCTAGAGAGAGAGCGTGTAAGTGTTTGACTAGAAATAGGGATGGATACCTAGGCTCACAACACTAGAGAGTAACACGCAAGGGAGTTAGGGCTCTAACTGAGAGATGGAATTTTACGCGCAAGGGAGCTAGGGCTTGCTCTGATGATGGAGAAAGACAGGTATAATCACCTTAGTTGTCAATTTTCACTACCTCAAGAGTTGGGCAACTGTTGATCGGTAGACGATCAAAGATTACCACTGGGAGTGGAGAGCTCTCGTACGCAGATCTGGTAAAGTAGAGAAAGCAATTTCATAAATTTGTTTTCTGATAGAATAACAAGAGAGCAAAGTGAGAGAGCTTACCAAGGGACAACTCACGAGAGAGGATGAGAGGCCACATAGGGAAGCTGGTTCAGTTTTATGATTATAGAGAGGAGACGATGCGCATGGAGAAGCTTCATTTTGGGTGTTCTCTTTGACAAATGATTTTGGGAGTTTGAACTATGCGGCATTTGAGTTTTCATTCTCCGCGTGCTTGACCTTTTATCACGTTTTGTTAAAAAAATGTTGTGTTTCAACGCGATAGAAACCCTAAATTGTTGTTGTGAGACTTAATTCCTTCCTTATGCCTTCCAAGTTTCTAAATCCATTTAAAAACATCTTTTAATAAGTGACATAATATCTTTTAGATCATTTATTTATGTGATCACAAAGTAAACCAAGCATTTCACATGCTTGATTGAATTCTAAAGATTTGATCTACGTACAGAGATCAAAATGGATGAGAGATACTAAACTCAAGATCATAACTCTTTCAATTGAAAACACTCGTCAAATAATAATAATGATTGATAATCCTCCTCATATAATAGTTTATTGATGACCATACTCTTTCAAAGCATCTAAAATTCATTAGTATAGTAGCTAGGAGCTCTACTCATATAGCGACCCAATGCAAGTCATATCTCTACATCATAAAGTTAATGCATATATAAGAGTTTTCAAGTGAGACCACTCACCTTCACTATACTGTGAAACCTTTATTTAACAAGTCAAGAGCTATTGTTTACCCTTGCCCAACTAAACTCTATAGCATACAAACCAAGTCCAATATGATTATGGACCTTATACAAGTAGTGTTTACATGTGCCGATATAAACTATAAAAAAAATTTGGAGGGCTAAGGACATTGCATTGGCATTAGCTCGAGGGTCACGAGAAAATTATTGGATGCTGTCATCCTATTGTTACATGTTAGAATAAAAATTTCTAGGTATTCATTTCTTATATTCAATCTTGAAGTTTTCAATTTTGAAGATATCTTGAAGACTTCAACACAAATGTTGAAGACATCTTCAAATCTTGAAGGTAGATCTTGAAGACATCTTGAAGTCTACAAGATCGCTCTTGAAGTCTTCAAGATTGATCTTGAAGACTTCAATATCTGTCTTCAAGATGTCTTCAAGACTTCAATTTTAATGATTATCGAGGTTAGTACTAGAAAATTGACTTTTTTCAGGTATTACAACACATATAAAGACCAATGAGCATGAACACTTAAAAAAATTGTATATGTCTTGTGTTTATTGTTGATGGGACGACCATAAAAGCGAAGTAAAAGGGGACATTGTTCGTTGTAACCTCAAAAGATAGAAACAATCAAATATATCCCATTGCTTTCCGGATTATTGATTCACACAATAATGATTCATGGGAATGGTTATTTCGTAAACTATATAATGTAATCAGCAATCCACAAGACTTTGTGTTCATCTCTGATAAGCATACTAGTATAGCAAACAACATACAAGTTGTATTCTCACATGAACTTCATGGAGCTTGCATATTCCACTAGAGTCAAAAGATAATTTCTATTTTTAAAAAGCGCGATTCCATTTTCTTGTTAACCAAAACAACCAACGCATACTGTGCATCAGAATATGACCAGTTGATGGCTAATTTAACTTGTGAATTTCTAGTAATCGTAGATTACTTAATAGACTAAGTAGATGAAGATGGGTGCAGTCCATTTTTGGTGGAAGATGATATAACATAATAACCACCAATGTTACAAAATGTTGAAAAAGAATATTGAAAGATGCTAGAAAGCTCCTTATCACATGCCTAGTAGAACATATATTTGACATGTTATAATGGTGGTTCGATGAACAGCATATGACTGCTTCTGAAGTCAATTCCCATGAAAAAATGGATTGAGGAGGAGCTTCGAAAGAAACATGAGGCATAATGTGCACTTACATTATATCCTTCAGATATCTATGAGTTTCGTGTAGCTGGTGGGGGTAGGGAAGTAGTGGTGAACTTACATTGTACATCTCAGTATTTTGATCTTGGTCAAATTTCATGTAAGCATGCGTTGGCTTCATGTCCGTAACGTAATATTTTCTTATACATGTTCCAAGTGTTATAAAAATGAGACTCTAGTTACAGCCTATGCAGAAATATACACCCTCTTACAGCATGCAGATTAGAATATTGTTGAAGAAGTTTGAGAAAGATTTGTATTGTCACATATAATGAGGCGGCAAAGTGGACTGAAAGAATACCACTAAGAGATGAAGAAGTAATTTAAAGAAAGTGCACACGTGGTGGACAAAATGGATACAACTGACAAACATGCAGAGAATGCATCCCTTTCTATCAACGTGATGGACCATTCACAGTCATGTAAATATCTTTTTCTGTCACATTATATTGTATATGAACGTTAATAATGGGATACTTATATGTATAATCATTTGAATATATATAAAGCCATCTTAATGTCATATATAACCCATCTTGATGTCATCTTGTAGCCATCTTGGAGTCATAAGCCATCTTGAAGACTTCAAGGCTATTCTTGAAATCTCTAAGATGGATATTGAAGCTATCTTTACGCTATCTCGAAGTAATCTTGAAGCCTCATGCCCGTATCTGACCTTTGGAATCTCCTCAAATTCAACCTCTTTATCTTCCTTGAATTCATATTTTCCTCCTCCTTTACCTTCCTCTCGTCCACATCTTCTACTTTTGCCAACGATTTCCAATAGATTAATTTTCCTCTACTTTTGTTGGCATTAAGGTTAAAAGAACTGTGAAATGAAAATACTGTGATATAGTTCAGAATAAAAAGTACGCATCTTGAAGATATCTTGAAGTCTTTAAGTTGATTTCAAAATGAATCTTGAAGCTATCTTGAAGATGTCTCGAAGATATCTTAAAGAGACCTTGAATACGCCTTGAACACATCTTAAAAATTTCAAAATCTCTCTTAAAGTCTTCAAGATGTCTTCAAGATGGATCTTGAAGACAACATGAAGACTTCAAGCCTGATCAAGATGTCTTCAAGAGAATATGCTATTCAAAAGGATTTCCAGGTTGTGTTTGAGATGCTTTGGAGGTGATCTCGAAGTGCTTTAATAGCAATGAATAACTCTCTGAACCTCTCTCTTTGTGAGGCAAAACTCACTCTGAATCTCTCTTACATGTCTCTCTTGCAACTCTCTCATCTCTCTATTACAAATTCTCCCTCGTAGCTCTGTATGCTTGAAGTTTAGTTTATTTGCCCTTGTGTTGTTTTGATAAATGAAATAGTTATGGTTATTTGGTTTCTAATTTAGAGTTTACTAATCTCTCAAATCTTGTGGTTATCAATTTGTGGTAATAGGGTATGCATTTGCTGTTGGAACAACTAATGGACATGGAGCATTTGATTTTAAACAAGGGGATGATAGGGTAATCGAATGAGTGAGACATCATTCTCTTAATGCTTAATTTCATCATCTTTTTTTTATTTTTTATTTCCCCATTGTTGTCTAAATGTTTGTCTTTACAGATATACCGAAAAAAGGATGTGAAATAATTGGCAAGACATGCATTTGATAATGCTAGAAGCATAGATCCTTCACTTAGAATATCTTGGGCTGGCATGTCAGCTGATTTTGATGTTAGGTATTCTTCCATTCCCAATATATGTGTACATTTTGTTTTCCAATATTGACGTGCTGAAATATCCCAGTTCCACATATATCTCTTAGTTAAAAAATTTGATGTATTTAATTGTTCAGCCTATTTACTGAAGTCTGAAGTACCTTTTTGTGCAGTTTTATCTTACATTTAGACTCAATAGATTATTCAATAGGTTGTTCAAAATCTATATGCAAATGTAACCGAATTAGGTAGAACCATCAATAGAATGGATAAGGTGCTTTTTCTTGATAGAACAGTTGTGCTTTAGTAATGAACGTTGTGAAAGTGATGCTTCTGCATATCTTTATCCGAGTATTTTATATCCTTTAGAGTCAATTATCTTGAATTTTTACTCAATAGTGATGAGTCCAAATAAATTGATTTTGGCTATGTATTTAATGGGTTAGTGACTCCATGGTGCTTTGGGTGGAGTGGTTTCTTATGCATTTCTGGATTTTTTTGTGATGGAATACATTAATGAACTATCATTTTGTTGTTACTTCTAAAATGAAATCTTTAGATTGAATGATTACATTGATTCACGTCCCTTCTAATTTAATTTTTGCTAATCTTGGTTCATAAACTATGGAATGATTGCAGATGAGAAAGGAGTAGTGTTCAACCCCGTAAGCAGCGGAATGTACAGGGAAAAAGATTTTTAATGAGCAAACATCAAGTGAAGATGAGGATTCGATTAGTGTATCCGAACAAGAAGATGCACATGATGAAAAGGAGAAACAAGATGAGGAAGATGAGGAAAAGGCACCTCTCATTCATTCTATTAGGTCATCCTCCAAGTTGAGGTCATTGAGAGTTTCAAGAGATGAAAACAAAGCCGCTTACTCGAATATCATGTATTTATATTCTTACAAATTCATGTGAAGAAGAGAGGTATCTACTGATTGTGAATAATATTTTACAATGGAAATTTTTTCCATGATATAGCTAGTGGAAACCTAGATAACTGATGCAAGCATGCAATTATTCTATTCTATTACATTGAACTTAACTCACTTGTGTTGGCAAGACTGTTATGGATGAATTGGTCATTGGGTAAACAATTTCTGATTCATCTCAGAAATTGTTTTTCCACACATTGTTTAAGGTATTTGTTGATCATCAATTCAGTGTCACCGGGGAGAACAAACATTATGGAACCCCTTCCAATCCAAAATTGCCCTCATGTATTCCTGAAGGCTCTTCTTCTGTTGTGGTTGTTGCGGCCGAGCTTGTTGACTTTGCTCAAGGTAAGGTCTTTTAAGTATTATATAAAGTAGGTGGATCAATTCATTCTATTTTACATCTACCTTTTTGGGACATAATTTGAGTGAACTTCTTTTTTGATAATGTGGGTATTGAATTTGAGTGAACTTCCTTTCAAAAAATTGAATGAAGTTTTGTTCTTGTAAATTCTAAGTAATAATCAAGGCATATGTGGAGAGGTTTTTAATCCTTGTATCAGGCTTTTTTTCTTCTCTTAGTCTTAATGATATTGAGAAATCATGGCTCAATAATTAGACTAACTATTACTAATAAACTGAGTCACTCTTATGCAATGTAAACATATGCCAGATTAATGTTTTGTTCTAAATTCAAAATCATCACAATGCGTATATACTTAACAACTGACAGAGAGTTTGCCAATAATATCTTATGTTTTGTCCATCTCTGTTTTATATCTTTCAATATCAGTGCCACTTTAGTTTAAAATTGAAGATAATGAGTTTGTGCAAGTTTATGTTTTCTATGTTGTTTTACATCTTGACTCCATTGTTTTATCATTTATGATTTTTAATTGCTGAAAACTTACGCGTTACTACTTTCATCTTATGTCTTCAAAATCTTTGACAACTTTGTAAACCATAATGAGTGTTTGTTCTCATTTTGTTTCACCATGGACTTCTAAAAAAGTTGTCAAAGATTTTGAATGGAGTTTTGTTGTCCTGATACGATTGGATGTGCGAGAATTCCTACATCATTTTGTTGTATACTCGGATTCCGCCCATCTCATGGAACTGTATCTGTGAATGGAGTTTTGTCAAATTCACAGAGTTTAGATACCATTGTATGTTGGTTGGATAGCTTGCACTTCATTCCCACCGTTGATTCTAATTTTTCATTGTTCTGTTCTCTGGACTTTCATTTATTATTTCATTGTATGGTGGCATGACATGATAGTTTTCCCATGATTCATCACCAAGGAAGTTACATGCGCCACCACCTCCTCACCAAGGAAAATCACCAAGGCAATTACCTGCGTCACCACCTCCTTACCAAGGAAAACCACCAAGTGGACCTCCTAGGGTACCTCCACCTGCACCAAGTGGACTGCCAGCTCCTCTCCTCTTATGGCCACTGGCCCTAGATCCATAAAACTTAACCGGTGGGTTGTAGAATTTGTTTAGATGTGAACTTATACTAGATTTTAGTTTTTTTTGGATAAATTATTTTTGCTTGCACTATGTAAAAATCAATATGTAATTATCATTTTAAGATGTGATTTCTAGTAGACAATTAGTATGTAACAATTTTGACTAATTAAATAAAATGATAAGCGATTTTGTTATTTCGTGATATTTTTTGAAAAGTTATTTATTTTTTATATTTGTACAATTGTAAGTAAAAGTAATAAAAAAAGTTAATAAAAGTATTTAATAACATTAACAAAATAATAAGTAATAAAAAATTCTTTGAAAGACATATGATAGAATTTATAAAAGGCTATGAAAGACCTAGATAGTATTTATAAAAGGCAATGAAAGACCTACGATAGCATTTATAAAACGCTGTGAAGGACCTACTATAACATTTACAAAATGCCATGAAAGACTTTTTATAGCATTTTTGCTATGAAAAGCCTTTGATAGCGTTTCTAAAACTCTATAAAATGATTTTGATAGCATTTTTAAATGCTACCGTAGGCTTTTTTATAGCGTTTAAAAAACGCTATCATAGGTAGAAAACTTTTAATAACTTTGGTATACATCACATTTTCGGAAACGCTATCGAAACTCCATGATAGTGTTTTTTGGCCGCTATTGTCATTCCTCTTTCAACCTCAAAAATCCATTATGCACTCACACCAGAACCTTCCTTTAATGGCCTCAAATTCTCTTTCATTAGAGCTTTATGTCTCAAACAACAAAATTATAAATCATTTCATTCAAATTTTAACTTGAATGGAAGAAGTCAGGTTATTTCTAATCAATTTTGAAACCCCTCAAGAAACTCTTAATTTTGAATTGGATACTGGTAGCAGCTTAGTATGATGACCAACATCCCAACATTTAACCAGAGTAAATCATTGTCTTCAAAACCTTTTGGATGCAGTAATTCTAAATGTCAGTTATTTAAGAGCCAATGCTAAAACATTCAGGAAAACAAGCCCCAAAATTGTTATGATCAGAAGTATGGTGCAAGGTCAACAATCGGGGTTCTCTTATTTGAAAGCATAAACATTGTCAAACAATCTAAGGAGAATTTTGTCGTTGGTTTCTCCTCATCCTCCACTAAACCACTTAATGGCATTGCTGACTATTAGAGAAGAAGAGCTTTGCTGGATTGAGTAATTTCCAAACTTACAAACTTCACAAATGATTACAGCTTATACACTAAAGAGTAAAGCACAATTACATCAAGACAAAGTAATTAGTTACCTAATTAATCATTAAGAATCATAATTAGTTTAGCATAATGATCTTCATCCTCAAACATAATGATTAGAGAGAGAGGAATAACAGAAAGCACGTAATTGAGGTCAAGAGAGAGACTGAGGCGTGTATGGCCACCTTACATGCACACACTCGCTTAGCCGTATGAAGGAAGGTGAGTTTTGCTTTGTTGGCAAGCGTAGAGGGTAGTAGTTGGCGTGTCTTGCTGGTCGTGTGATGATCCTTATTTGCCCCCCTCAAGCTCATCGGAGGTGAACTCACATGGAGCTTCAACTTGAGGGAAGTAAATTGTTGGTCAGAAAGAGACTTGGTAATTAAATCTGCGACTTTCATATTAAAGAAGGGACCCCCGCACTTCTCAATTAATCATGGAGCATAGCCAGCTTAGCTGTAGTTGATCTTGACGAAGCCATTGCATATATTCATTAATCCATGCCCAATGATGGCTGGAACAACTTGGGATTTCCACAAAATATAACTATCTCGATCGAGTTTAATGGAGAGGGTTGATCGGAGAACACTTGAGAATAGGTAAAGATCAATCCGCTGCCTGGCAATTGGCACAGTATCATCCCTATTTTGAGTTTAAGATTCAGAGGGGTCCATAATGTTCAAAAAAGAAAGGAGAGAGGAGGGGACGAAGAAGAGCTTGGTTCTAATACCAAGTTAGAGAAGAAGAGCTTTACTGTATTGAGTAATTTCCAAACTTGCGAACTTTTACCAACTATTACAGCTTATACACTAGAGAGGAAAGCACAATTACATAGATAGTACAAAGTAATTAGTTACCCAACTAATCATAGAGAGTCATAATTAGTTGAGCATAATGTCCGTCCTCCTTAAACACAATGGTTGGAGAGAGAGAGGAATAACAGAAAACACTTAATCATGCTAGAGAGAGGATAAGGTGTGCATGGCCACCTTTCATGCACACGCTAGCTTAGCCACATGAAGGAAGTTGAGGTGTTGGTTTGTTGGCAGGCGTAGAGGGCAATAGCTGGCATGTCTTGCTGGCCGTGTGATTATCCTTATTTCTTAATTTGGTCGTAGTAAAGTGGCATTGCCCACACAGTTGGGCCTTATAAATATCGGATATTGCTTGTCAAGCCGTTGGGCTGGATAAGTAGCAAAATAGTTATCTTTCTTTGAATAGTGGCTTACATGTGCGTCTTCAACATTTAATAAACCCATCGACTCACTTTCTTGACTATTATTATTATTTTGTTCTTGAATCTATCATTGTAAACAGGAAGTCGGTAAACATTTTGCATAAACTTTTGGTACTAGGAGTTGACGATGAGGGCAGGACTATAGCAGACTCAGGCACGGGTTTGAAATTCTTTGAAAAACGCTATCATATGTCTTCCATTACATTTTTATAAACACGGTGTATTCAGATGTTATAAAAAGTCTGGAACATACAGTAATGATTTCAATCGCTACGAAAAACACTATTGAAAACATTTTTAACATTTTTTAAATTCTATCAAAACTTTTTAGTATTTTTTAAACGCTATTATATCTCTTTCACACCATTTTTTAAACGTTGTAAAAAACCTTTGATAGTATTTTTATACTATAAAATGAATGAAACATGTTGTTACATTTTTCATAATGTTTTGTTAATGCTACTAAATATCTCTAATAACTTTTTTATCACTTATTCTTGCAATTGTACGACTAGAAAAAATATTACAAAATAACTAAATCATACATCATTTTATTTACTCAAAATTATTGCATATTATTGTCCATTAGAAATCATATTTCAAAATGATAATTGCATATTAATTTTTGCATAGAGAAAACAAAAGTAATATATCCTGAGTAAAATATTAAAATCTAGAATAAGTTCACATCTAAACAAATCTTAAAAACACAACATAATACTTAATACACTATAAGAAAACCCCTCAATCGCGGGGGTCCCTTCTTTAATATGAAACCAGATCATTCCATGTCCACCTAGTTTGTTTGTGAAATTTTTATAATGTTGTAGGCCTTTATTTAGTTCACTCCTTGTTCTTGACTAGATTGTACATAAAGTCTTTGATTAAAGATGTAGTACATGTGTTGTGTGGTTTAAGAGAGGGCTAACACATTAACCACTCGTTCATTTTTTCCTATTAAGTCGTTCATATGCACGCGATGTGATCAAGAAGGTTTGTTTGCTCAGTTAATTAGGATGATCAATAATATAAGCCTTTTTTTCTTTTTTTAGCATAGTAGGCTAAAAGGTGTAGCATCAGTTTTGATTATTCTATTTGCTTGGTCTTCTTTAAGCTTTGATAGTTGTAATGGATAAAAGTTGGATGAAAACCCAAGATTTAGTAAGCTATATCAAGATGGAGTAGATCAGTTTTTGAACATTGCATTTGAGAGAGGATCGAGTGATGGATATAATATCGTGTCCTTGTTAATAGTGTGTTCATTGTTATCGTAAGATTAGAGATGACGTCCGTGAACACCTGAGGATGATAATGATATGCATGTTATTGCATGACGCATTTGGTGATTTATTGAACAATGAACATGGTTCAGACATTATTCCATCACAACAACTAGTTGATGATGTAGATGAAAGAATGAGGGAATTCGAAGATGATTCTGATGTTAAGAACTTTTACGATTTGGTTAAAGATAGTAATAAAATATTTTACTATCTTAGTTATAAAATATTTTTTAAGTCAGATATAGTCATAATGATTAACATGTGCAGGATTACATCATGGCCTCGTCGAGACGTCAATCATCACCTTCAGATACTCGATTGGATATTGACTCTCCTACTGAATCTGGAGAATCAAATCCACATCAGGATATGAATATGGAAACAGAAGGTTTGTTCGCTCTTATTCAAGTTAATGGGGATAACAAAATAGTGTTCTTTTAATTATCATAATGTTATTCAATATTTTATTAAATAGAACCATTTGTGAGGTGTACGCGAGTACGAACGTAGTTAACATCTATATGAACAAGATCAAGCGATGATATAATACATGTGACTTTCAATGCCCAAGGTCAGGTCATCGGTGCTAATAAAGGAATGTTTGCAAGAGCATTATGATAATTACACACACACACACACACACACACACACACACACACACACACACACACACACACACACATATATATATAATTAATTGTGTATTAATCTTTTGTACTCAAAACATGCCGTAGAAGAATGTCATAAAGCATATGTTTTGACAATGTTAAATACAAGATGCAAGGATGAGAAGAGCAGAGTAAAGAATGAATATATGATTTTTTACTATACATCTATGATTAATTGTATGTGAAATAAATTAACTTTTTTTATCTTTCATAAATATAGAAGCAAGCTGAAACTAACAGAAGATCACGGAGCAAACTAAAGCACCCTCACACATTGGGGCGTACCAGTATACCAATGAAAAGAACAGAAATGGTAAATTTTAAACTTTATAATTGCTTTAATCAGTTTTATTTTAAGTATATTTAATCATATATCTCATTTTATAGACAGAAGAGCTTTAAAGAGAGCTCTCAAGAACGAAGCTATTTGTAACCTCACATGAACGAAAAGATGGAACTTATGTAAATGAAGAGACTACAAACTTTGCGGTAAGTATAAGTTGTAATATTAATACCAAGTTTGTAAATAGTTATTACATGTTTACTCATACTAAGTCTTAATTTTGTATTAAAGATGAAACTTAAAGAGCGCATGATGAGTCAACTTCTGGATGGTGATTATCATTCAATTTCACCAAACGACGTGCTCTCACAAGTATTGGGTCCAAAGCATCCTGGACGAGTGCGTTCATTAAGACTCAGGGTAACTCCATCTCAAGTGTTCTCGCAATATCGTGAGGAATCGTCCCCGCAAGATTCTACCCATTTATAAACTAAGCTAGAATCCCAACGTGCATGGAGGCTCAATGCGCACGGGTGCCTCAGTTAGAGGCTCAATGCGCACGGGTGCCTCAGTTAGAGACTTTATGTTCAGAGATGCGTGAGAAATATGATCAGGTGCAGAATGAATGTTCAGAGATACGCTCCCGGTTAAGCTTAATTGTGAAGTTTGTGCAAGACTCTTGTAAAGACTAGGGTAACATTTTGTCGTTTGACGTTATTTAATCGCACTTATGAAATATTTTGTTATTTCAAATTTTTATACTTTGAACTCATTCAATAATTTGTATTGATAATGTATTATAGTTTTAGATATCTAATTAATGATTTAATGCTTTTTAATTATGCGCTCTGTAAATATATAAAATAATACTGCTCTGACTATTATAGAAATATATACCCTATTAAATTTGGGTTAATATGCAGGAAGTTTTTAGAATTAGCAGAAATCATAAGGAGAATGTGAAATTATTGTTTTTTGCGACGGTTTCTAAACCATTGCAAAATTGGATTAGGACAAATTCGCGACAGCTCAATAACCGTCGCAATAAGACTACATAATTAGCGATGGTTGTAGAACCGTCATTATATATACAATTTGTGACAGTTCTAAAGACCATCACGGTATATTATATTTAGCAACCGTTGTAAACCATCGCCGTAGACGTATTTTCTTGTAGTGATAGAGGATAGACGTGGAAACTGAAAACCAATCTGGTTTGTATGTTTCTCATTTTTCGATTCCAGTAAGCTTCCCTCCAGCTGGTCATCCACTAATACAAACCAAAGTTACTCATGTTGGAGATTTTTTTAACGTGAAGACCGATGATCAAACATTCAAGCAATATTTTCTCATAAGCAAAACCAGAACTGCACATCAGCAAAACTAGTACAACACATCAGTAGAACTGATACTAATGGTAAACAAACCACCTTTACAACAGTTCAATCAATAGGAAGCAGAAAGGCTAGGTAAACATTGCTCCACTTATAAAATGTAAAATACTCTAAACCTATTTAATAATAGATAAAAATAAGCACGTACACCTTAAGAACCAAGTGTAAAGATTATGCCATTTTCTCTCCACAAATTGAGGGGTGGGGGGGGGGGGGGGGGGGGGGGTGGGGGNGGGGGGGGGGAGTTGGTGGTTGACGGGGCTCCTCAAAATTCATCAAGAGTTTCTGTTCAAAACCCTTTTTCGCAATGGATATGGTTACTTCTATCTGATGGATGGATGGTTGGTTACCTTTGTTCAAAACCCTTTTTTGCATTGGATGGCAATCTTTCCCGATGGATGGAAGCTCTATCACGTGCCAAATCCCCTCACTGTTTTATATTAGACAGAAGTCGTGAGAGAGGAATCTATTTGGTAAAACTAGAAAACTATAAGGACTTGATCAGTCATTTGGGAAGCGTAAGGGGCGTCGTGCAAAAAAATGAAAGCGCATGGGTGTACTTATAATTTAGCCAATTAAAAATTTAGTGACAAATTAATTTTTTTTTTCAAATGTGACAAATTATAAATTTTAAAATATAATTTTAGATATTATATATATTAGTGACAAATTTAGTGACAGTTTAATTTTTTTTTCAAATGTGACAAATTATAAATTATAAATATTACATATATATTAGAAGTTTTAGTGCTCAAACATAATAAACATAAAGTACAATGTGTTAAATTAAAGACTAGATTGTCAAAATTATACTTTTTACTATTGCTCTTTGCATAGTATGGAAAATAATTTTATTTCATCAATTTATCATATTTTTAAAAAAATTATATTATTATTATAATTCAAACTATATTAATGTCTTCCGCTAAGTTCATTTGTATGAATTTTCCAATTACAAAAGCATAAATATTACATAATATATATTTAAGAAATTACTAGCGAACAAATTATTATTGACTCTAAAATAAATATGTCTTGTTTATAAAGAAAGGTCTCAAAATCAATTTTTACAGACATTCACGTTCCTAATTATATTATATCATAAAATATTTAATTTGCAAACTTATTATAAGGGACTTGAGTAGAAAAGGAAAATTATAACTTTCTCCCTTTTAAGACCCTCCTAATAATTATATAATTTTATTGTTATTACTATCGTTGTTATTGTTGTTAATATTATAATAGATTGTAGATATAGATTAAGGATAAAATTGAACTATAAAAACACAATAGCTATTAAGTTAAATCTTTCATTTCTAGTTTTTTAAGTTATATTTTTTAGTAAGAGGACCATAATTAAGCTTCCAGTTTGTCCTTTAAGTAAAAGGTCTCTTCAGTCTAGACATGGTCATTTCCCTTTAGAGGTGTTTGGTTAGGAGTAATGGAATAGTCATTCTCATGTTTGATTTATAACTTTTTTTATACAAGTAAAGTGTTACGTGTTGTGCACGTGATCGAAATCATTAAATTTTTTAGTCCTTTTTCTCACATATTTAGGGCCATAGTCCTTCTAAGTAAATAGAAAAGAAAAATTTAGTTTTAAGTTTTTTATACATACTTTATTGAAATAGTTTTTTCAGACAAAAAAAACTGTTTCATTTTATGGTTGTTTAGTATACGTCTGTTTTGGCTCCAATGAGTGTTCTGAAAAAACTCTAGTTAAGTTATGCTATTACCGTAGTATAGAAAAAAGAGGGAGGATTAAGAAAGTCCTATTGATTGCAGCTTTCTCCAGACATGTGAACACACATATTTAGCTTTCAATTGGTGAAACAATTTTAATTAAATTGTATGTTATCATTATATTCGATGATTATACTAATTAATATCAATATGAGATAAGCATATGAGACTTTATGATCTTTGTACCTCCCACTACTTTAAATTATGAATACTTAGAAATTATATATTTTAACAACGCCAATGCATCGTAGAATCACTAAATATATAATGAAGTTTTCACTATTTTATTAATGAGCATCCTTCCGTAAAAATGTTTTATTATTGTTGATCATGGGGATTTGGAAATCAAAAACTTCACTAATGTTTTTTTGTTTCAAGGATATGTTCATGTATTTGACATTGATCATGAGTCCATGTTTAAGAAATATTGATACTATTAGTAAATTCATAATTAATTATTCATTGAATATTACAATATTAAATGTACAATTGAAAAACCAATAGTCAATTGCTTTATGGAGCATAAAAGGTCATTTAGGCATTTAAGAATAATAAGTGGATAATATTGTCTAAAAAAAATTCTCATTTACTTGTCACTTTTAATATATTATTATTATTATTATAGATTATAGATGATAATAATAATTCCCATATGATTCTTTGAGAAGTAGCAATCCTCATTCCACATCTGTAACCCCGGAACTACCATTCCATTCCTTTTCATATTCCCCATCACTAACCAATCCTATTCAAATCCTTGTTTAACGATACTCATATTAACCCATCATCTTTCTCATATAGAATACGTGCAATTCAAGAAATGGTATTGTAAATGATAATGCCTGTGACATTAAAGACTCATTTTTCATACATAAATGCATATAATCTATATATATACACATAAAAGATTTAATTCCTTACTTATGCATTCCAAGTTTTTAATTATAGAAACCATCTTTTATTAAGTGACATGATACTTTTTAGATCATTTATTTACGTGGTCACAAAGTAAACCAAGTGTTCACATGTTTAGTGGAATACTAAAGACTTGATCTATGGAGATCAAAATCGCTGAGAGCTACTAAACATGAGATCGTAACTTTTTTAATTTAGAACACTCGTAAATTAATAGCAATGAGTAATAATATTCTTAAGATATAACTTTACTGTAGACCATACTCACTAATCCTTTTAAGGCATTCTAAATGCACTAATCCTTTTAAGGCATTTTATATTAAATATTCTTAAGATAATACTTTCAAATTTCAAGTGAGACCACTCACCTTCACTAAACTGTGAAACCTTATTTAACAAGTAAAGAGCTATTTTTTACCCTTGCCCAATTAAACTTCATAGCACACACACTAAACTGTGAAACCTTATTTAACAAGTAAAGAGCTATTTTTTACCCTTGCCCAATTAAACTTCATAGCACACAAACCAAGTACAATATGGTTGTGGAACTTATACAAATAATGTTTATGTGTGATCTATTTTTTTTTTCATAAAGTTCATTAATCTAGATTTTTTGCTTCAAAGTATCTTCAAGATGACTTCAGATGTCTTCAAGATGATTTCAAAATATTTTCAAGACATCTTCAAGCGGTCTTCAAGAGGTCTTCAAGAATTCTTATAGATGTCATCAAGATGAATTTTGAAGCCATCTCGAAGACTTCATTTACATATTCTTTATTGAAATTCGAAAACTACTTACTTCCTATTTGATTGATGTACCAAACAGATATGTCAAAAGTTTGAATATTTATACTACACAATGGAGATTTGGAGAAACATGGTACTTCGTGGCCTTTTAGTGGAGAGAAGATCAAACTTTTGGAGATATCAATCAATTGTACATACCACAAGCTTTCTGGCATATTACATGATGAGTTTGACATCGATCCCACAAAGTATGATCTTTCTATCAAACTTTCTTATAAAACGCATCTACCCTGCCCTCCTATTGAAATACTATATGATCAAGATTTAAAGTTCTTTATTGAGGAGAATGGAACATAAGTGCTTCAAACCCAATTATGTGTCATTGTCAAACCCAAACCTAGTCCAACTCAAAGTTGGGTTCATCAAACTACACCATCAAAGCAGGATTGACATCAAAGCGTTCCACGCTTATCGAAGAATTATCTAGACTCAAATTCGTGTTCTAGAAATAGCACCTCATGACTATGATGATTATCTTGAGAGATTATCTTGAGAGAAATGACACTTATCTTAGAAGAGATGATGATGGATGTCTCCATGACGATCGTGACGATGATATGATGATTTCGATCATTGTGTGTATGATGATGCCATCCAGGAAGATGATTCTACAATTCTTCCAGATTTGAATATAAGGACTGAACTGGAAGTTACAATCTCAGTGACTAATGCACCTTCATCATCATGACATGAGTCATGACGGCCAGAGTCTTCATGACATGAATAATCACAACCACAACCTTTAATAAGCTTTTATTAGACATGATAAGTATGGATGAATTGTACGGTGATAAAATTGAGTTTCAGATCTTCAAGTCCACAAAGTCATTGTTCATACTTGTATGTTATGAGAAAACATGACAATGGAGGCTACAGGCCATGAAGTTACGCCACATACCGTACATTAACGTTATTAGACATGATAAGTATGGATGAATTGTACGGTGATAAGATTGAGTTTCAGATCTTCAAGTCCACAAAGTCATTGTTCATACTTGTATGTTATGAGAAAACATGACAATGGAGGCTATAGTCCATGAAGTTACGCCACGTACCGTACATTAAAGTTACTAAGTTCATTAGTACACATACATGCACCTTTAAAATGTTGCAACATGAACACCGTCAAGCTTCTTACTCAATGATTGATCATTGTTTATTGTCAAAATACACATGTGATGGAAGGATATATATGCCAAAAGACATAATGGAAGATATTTGACTTGATCTTGGTGTCATTATAACTACTATAAAGCTTGAGGGCTAAGGAAATTGCATTGGCATTAGTTCAAGGGTCACCAAAAGAAAATCATAGGATGTTGCCATCCTATTGTCATATTTTAGAATAAAAAAATTCAGGTATTCCTTGCTTATATTCAATCATGAAGTCTTCAAAATTTATTTTGAAGAAAACTTAAAGACTTCAACACAAATATTGAAGACATCTTGAAGACTTCAAAATGGATCTTGAAGACCTCTTGAAGACTTTAAATCTATCCTCTTGAAGACTTTAAATCTATCCTCTTGAAGCCTTCAAAATGGATCTTAAAGACCTCTTGAAGACTTTAGACAGCAATATGAACAAGTCTGAAATGAACCAGAATCGCTCAGTAGCCTTAAACTTTGATGTTGCATTCTTTCTATCACTAATAGTAGCCGCAAGCTTGGATTTTTCAAAATCAAGCATCAAATCGTTCATCTTCTTTACCTTCGATGAACCAAATAAGAGAAATCAAGAACGAATAGAGAGAGATGGAAACAAAGAAAGCAGATGGAGCGAATAGAGAGAGAGAGCGCGCGAAGAGATGTAGTGAAGAGAGAGGGAGCGAAGAGATGGAGAGAGAGATAGTGAGACTGAAGAGATGGAGCAAAGAGAGTGAAGAGATGGAGAGAGAAAGAGAGAGAGAGAGAGACAGTGAATAGATGGAGCGAAGAGAGAAGAGTGAAGAGATAAAGAGAAGAGAGAGAGACAGTGAAGAGAGGGGGAAGACATACATGGAGAATGAAGAAGTGGAGATGGTTGGGAGGCTACGCAAGGTGAAGCGATGGTTAGTGTGGGAGGCTAGGGTGTGACAAATTTACCTTATATAGGGAAGTG
This sequence comes from Datisca glomerata, assembly GCA_003255025.1. Taxonomy (NCBI): domain Eukaryota; kingdom Viridiplantae; phylum Streptophyta; class Magnoliopsida; order Cucurbitales; family Datiscaceae; genus Datisca; species Datisca glomerata. The sequence goes on from QANY01012783.1 coordinate 1,282,122, forward strand.
CGGTTCGGTTCGGTGCGATTTCAGCATAAAAACCACAGACCGAATCGAACCGTAAGTATTTTATAATTTTAAAACTGAACCGAACCATTTGAGATACTCACACCAACTGAACCGTTACGGTTCGGTTCAGTTCGTTCGATTTTATCGATTCCAGCGGTTTGACTTACATCCCTATTCCCAACCATTCTTTTTTATTTTCACTTTTTCCAAAACAATCACTATATTAAAAAAATCTATTTCTTAAACTCATTTTTATTAAAAACAGCCCTCTCTCTTGACTCTTCTTTTTTATAGCAGAGATACTTTAAAGTGTTAATTTGGCTATCCTAACCCAAAATCTACCCCAATCTCTTTCGTGTACTCGCTCACATTTATTCATCTTTTTTCTCATAGACAATTTATTTTTATAAATTACATAGTGTATATTATTCAAATAATTTAAACAAACGTTCATATTTCGTCATCTTATTTGGTTTTTTAATATTTCATTAGCATTGTTTGTTTAAACTTTGAATATATGTATTGAAAAAAATTAGAATATGAATATTAATATTGAACAAAGACAAAATATGATGAACTAGTTCAACTAAAAAAATATGTTTTTTATTATCTTGTTGTAAATAACAAACAAAGTATGACAATAAATTCAATGCATTCTAGTACATTTATATGAAATTAGAAAATAATGAGATAGAGATAAAAAAAATAGTAAAAAACAAGCATGAGGAACACATAGCAAATAATGATCTTTAAATAGTGTTAGGCTAAGACTAATAATTCTAAATAAGAAATTTAGATTAAACATATTGTTATAATCAAAAGTTATCTCATCGAGATATAAGGCTAACAATAGTATGATCGATATGATATCTAAGAGGGGGTGAATTGGGTGATCGTATTCAAATTAAAAAAAATATTTTCGCACGAAAATGAATGTTTAATAATGAACTTCAATATTCCACGAGTTTAACGCTTGAAAAGATAAATAAGTAATAGATGAAAATGTTAAAGTAAATAATGTTTGTGATAATATAAATGTAGAAATATAAAGCAAGTAAATAAATAAATTGTGAAACTTAAAGTGCAGAAACTAAGTGTGAGAAATTGAAGTGCGGAAAAGGAGTGTGGAAAATTAAAGTGCGGAAAATAAATAGCACAAAATAAAAATAGAAAGAGAGAAAGATAGGCACGTTATATTTTTACGTGGTTGGAGAAATCATATCCCTACGCCGATGCTCCAAGATCCTTCTTGGAGATTTTTAATCTCACAATCTTCTTAAGGATGAAAATCAAACCTTACAAAACCAATTAGATTAGGGGGACCAACTAGACCTCATAAGGCTATGTGTTTCGAGATTAAATGATATACTACAATCAAAATAGTATAATCCCTAATCTAAGCTCACAAAAAAATTATCCTGCTCACTCAAAAAATTTATAAGTATAAAGCTCAAAACATTAAGAGAGATTTAGGGAGTATTGGAAGAGTTTGAGGAGCAAGTCTCTTAGCTATGAATTGTGTTTTGGAAAAGGATATGGAGTATATTTATAAAAGAGATGGAGGGTTAGGGTTTAGGAGGGAAAAATATAAATTTTGAATATAGATAAAGGAAGTGACATTACATCCTTAATAAGAAGGACAAAAAATCCTTGACCTAAAAGGCAAGGAAATTGTACCCAAAGTAACACAATATGACAAAAAACTATTTGGGTAAACTCAATCTCTCAGTATCTACTTGGGATTGAAACTTACTTTGATTGTGATTTGTCAGTATCTTCATATCATGTATTTTATTTATTTCGCAAGAGAGAGATGACTTTTGGTGTTTAAGCTTTTTATGGATGAAGACTTAATTTAAAAATATGTATCTCTAGATAAATTAAGTTTTAATAAAGGTAAATAAAATTAGTAAGCTCCTAATAAAAATTACATGAAAGTAAATATTTTCATGATCTTCAATCGGCATGACTTATGGCAATTTTCCAATAGCCTCTAAAAACTTGATTAAATGTATTAGTAACTTCAATGTTTTGTTACCATCAAAAGTTATCTCATCAAGATATAGGGCTAACATTCTCTCCCTTTTTATGATGACAAACCATTGAGACAAAAATATATTTAATCGAATAAATTTAATTTATTCTCCATAAATATATGTTTGCCCATCAAGATCAAAACATAACTCTTAAGCATATTCTATTCCCCCATTTATTATCATAAAAAGGAATAAACCAATAATAATGAGGTAAAAATACTTTTATGATTTTGTCTTGACTTGGTTAATAGCAAAATATTTAACTAATATCTAAAATTCTCAAAGCAAGCATATTTTTATAAGAAAATTCAATATTTAATGGTTTTTTGAAAATATCTGCAAGTTGATTCGTAGTGTCCACAAACTCTAGTGAAATATCCTTTTTTTGCACATGATCTCGAATAAAATGATGTCTTAGATCCATAAACTTAGTACGAGAATACAAAATAGGGTTTTTTGAAACATTGATTGTGCTAGTATCATCACATCTAATAGGAACATTTTCAAAAACCAAACAAAAATCATTTAAGGTTTGCTTCATCCACAAAATTTAAGCACAACAGCTACCGGCAAAAATATTTTCAACTTTGGCGGTTGATAGTGCTACTGTATTTCTCTTTTTGCTAAACTGAGAAATAAGTGGGTGTCCTAAAAATTTACATGTACCACTCCTAGTTTTTCTATTAGTTAAGCACCCAGCAAAATCTGAATTAGAATACCTAATTAGATCAAGATTACCACATTTTGGATACCAAAAGTCAAATTTTGTTGTCCATGTAAATATTTAAAAATACTTTTAATAGCTTGTATGGATCCAACCATACCTCGATATTTTCTTATATTGACGTCTTTACCTCTCATCTTTGTCTAGCTTTGTAGTGGTACTCATGAGAGTATTACTAGCCTTCACATTTTTCATGTCAAACTTCTTGAGCAAATCCTTAATGTACTTTTCCTGGTTTATGAAGATTTCATCCTTCATCTGCTTGATTTTTTAGTCCAAAGAAAAATTTTAATTCTCCCATCATGCTCATTCAAACTTCTTGCTCATAGAGTTTGCAAAGTTATTGCACAAAAATTCGTTAGTAGCATAAAAATTATACAATCTACATATATTTGGACAATTAAGATATCATTGCCTTTTGATTTTATGAAGATGGTGTTATCTATTTTACACATGTTAAATCCATCATCAATAAGAAGTTTACTTAGCTTTTCTTACCAAATTCTAGGAGCTTGTTTTAGTCCATAAAGAGCTTTTCTAAGCTTATACACGTGATTTGAAAAATTCAAACTTTGAAAACCGGAAGGTTATTCTACATAAGCTTCCTCCATAATGTATCCATTTAAAAAGACATTCTTGACATCCATTTGATATAAAATAATTTTTTTGAAAGATGAAAAGGCTAGTAGCATTCTTATTGATCAAGTCTAGCAATGGGGGAGAAAGTTTCATCATAATTTATACGTTCTTCTTGATTATATCCTTGTGCCTCTAATCTAGCTTTATTTCTATTAACAATATCATTTTCATCTACTTTATTTCTAAACACTCATTTAGTATCAATTACCGAGTAATTAGAGGGTCTAGAAACAGGTTCCCATATATTACTTCTTTCAAATTTCTTTTCGGTTTCTATAAAAGATTTAGGTTAAAGTTGAGAAATAAAAGTAATGATACCAATACTAGGAAGCGAGAGTGGGTCTCTACCCTTTTTGATATGTCTCCCACTAAGAGCTCATTTGGATGATCTTTCATAAACTTCCATTTTTTTGGAAGTTGGTTGCAATCTTGTACTTTGACATTTTTTTTGGAGAGAGTGACTTGATCCTTCATTAGTATTGATATTAATATCTTCTACCTTTCTAATAATTTCATCATCTTGATCATAAAAGATATTAGAGGGAATAGATTCATCAATGACAACATGCTTGGATTCTTCCACAACTAATGTTCTTCTATTATAAACTCTATATACTTTACTGGATGTAGAATATCCTAAAAAGATCCTAGGTTGGTTTTGGAATCGATCTTACTAAGGTTGTCTTTATTGTTTAAAATAAAATATTTACACCCAAAAATTTTGAAATAGCTAATATTAGGAATTTTTTTATTCCAAAGTTCATAAGGGGATTTTATTAAAATATGTCTAAATAAAACACGATTGATAATGTAGCAAGAAGTATTAACGGTTTCGGCCCTAAAATATTTAGATAAGTCATTCTCATTTATCTTTGTTCTTGCCATATATTTTAGGGAACGATTTTTCCTCTCAACAACACCATTTTGTTGTGGAGTTCTAGAAGTAGAAAACTCATGTGACAAACCATTTTCATCGCAAAAAGTTTTAATGTTTTCATTTTCAAATTCTCCATCATGATCACTTCTAATTTTTGGAATTGTAAAACCTTTTTCCATTTTGAACTAGTTTGTAAAACTTAAAAAATGCTTTAAAAGTTGCATCCTTTCTTTTTAAAAATAAAACCCAAGGATATATTGAAAAATCATCAACTATGACAAATGCATAATGTTTGCCCCCGAGACTTTCAATTTTTGAAGGGCTAAATAAGTCCATGTTTAGAAATTACAATGATCTAGTGGTTGACACATACGTTTTGATTTGAAAGAGCTCTTAACTTATTTACCCATTTGACATGCATCACAAATTTTATCTTTCAAAAAAATTATTTTTGGAAGACTTTTTACTTAATCACTTTTTAATAGCTTTGAACATAAATCCATGCTAGCATGCCCAAGTCTTCTATGCTATAGCCAACTATCATTGTCAAAATAAGAAAACAGTTTTCATTATGATTTTGAAAATCACTGAGATTAGTAGTGTAGACATTTTGGTCCATTTGTCAAACAAAAAAACTTTGCTTGACAATTTATTTATAATTAGACAAAAATATTTTTAAAAAATTACTCTATAATTTTATCACAAAGTTGACTTATGCTAAGTAAATTATGCTTTAGAGCATCTATAAATAGATGTTATCTCTAGCATGGGAAAAGTTATTACTTAAGGAACTAATACCAATGATTTTTTCTTTCTTATCATCTCCAAAGGTGACATGTCCTTTCTTTCGACAAATTTGAGTGAGTTTTGATTTATCACATGTCATATGTCTCAAGTATCTACTATAAAGATACCATTTATCTTTCTTCTGGAAAAATAGAATACGTTATAAAGAATTAATTAATCAATTGGATATTCGGGAGTCAAAAACTCGTTAATTTTAAAAGTCATTTTGAATTATTTGATTTATTAGATTTTGAATTTTGATGAACTGATTTTTGTTTTCAGCAATTCATGGAAAAATGAATCGAGGAAAAACTTATGAATGGACCAACTACAAGAAAAGACCTCATGGTAGTCAATATGAGACCCCAACACCCATCAATGCACGGTGTTCTTCGACTCATCGTTACTTTAGATGGTGAAAATGTTATTGACTGTGAACCAATATTGGGTTATTTACACAGAGGGATGGAAAAAATTGCGGAAAACCGAATAATTATACAATATCTACCTTATGTAACACGTTGGGATTATTTAGCTACTGTGTTCACAGAAGCAATAACCGTAAACGGACCAGAACAGTTGGGAAATATTCAAGTACCTAAAAGAGCCAGCTATATCAGAGTAATTATGTTGGAGTTGAGTCGTATAGCTTCTCATCTGTTATGGCTTGGCCCATTTATGGCAGATATTGGCGCACATACTCCTTTCTTCTATATTTTCAGAGAAAGAGAATTAGTATATGATCTATTCGAAGCTGCCACTAGGATGAGAATGGTATCTATAACATAAAAATTTAAAAGCTGACTTTTGGTATCCAAATCTTTTTGGGTCCTTGAGAGTTAGTATTGTAAAGAGTCCATTCATTTCAAAAATAACTTTCTTTTTCTGAAAGAATGAATAAACTTTTATGATCTTTAACCCCCCAATAATGACAAATAATAGGAGGATATTGTGTTGGTTTTACAAAAATATTTTTGTGATATTTTTGTTTTTGAAAATGTTGATATCATAATCTCCTTTTATCGAAAGAATTCCTTTGATTACCTAAAAATCAATTCATTTTCCTTCTTTTTTCTTTGAATAAGATCTCGATGAAAAACATGTAAGATTGCTTTGATTTTCAAATTTCACTTTTCAAAAACTCATTTTCTTCTTGAAGTTTTGAAAAACCATTTTTAATAATTTTGTTCTTTAAGTGAAGTTTTTGAAATTCACTATAAAGCTGTTCAAAAATATTTCTAAAATCTTCATAACTATGTTTATCATTTTAAGTTAGCTTAGAAAACTTACCTCATCTTCTAGTACCACGAAACACATGTTTGTAACTTACTCTTCTTCGCCATCGGAGTCACTATCATCGGTCTCATCCTAAGTTACCTTGAATGCTCTTCTTTTGAACTTTCTTGGGGCATTACTTAGATTTGGACAATCGGCTATTATATGTCTGTGCTTTTTGCATTCATAGCATGTGAGTGTGTGTCGAGGTATCTTCTTATCTCTTCTTAGAGCATTTTTTTTCTATTTAGGAACTTCTTGAATCATCTAGTGAGTAGGTCTTGTACAATTTTATTATCTGATCGAGATATAGGGCTAATAATTGTAGGATCGATATGATAACCCAAGAGGGGGTGAATTGGGTGATCAAGTTTAAATTTAAAAAAAAAAACTTTTCGCACTCAAGTGAAAAATGAATGTTCAAGAGTTAACTTTAATATTCCACGGGTTTAACACTTGAAAAGATAAATACGTAAAAGATGAAAGCGTTAAAGTAAATAATGTTTGCGATAATACAAATGCGGAAAGATAAAGCAAGCAAATAAAATAAATTGCAGAAACTCAAAGTCCAGAACTTAAATTGTGAAAATTAAGTACGAGAAATTGAAGTGTGAAAAATTGAAGTACGAAGAAAATAGTACAAAATAAAAATAGAAGAAGGAGAAGAAGATAGACACACGATATTTTATGTGGTTCGAAAAATCCTATCCCAATGTCCACGCTCCAAAGCTCTTCTTGAAGATTTTCAATACCACGATCTTCTTAAGGGTGAAGACCAAACCTCACAAATCTAATTGTCTTATGGGTGTGAACTAAACCTTACAAAAATATGTGTTTCGAGATTAAGTGATATCTTACAATAATAAACTGAAAAAAGTACAATCTCCAATATAAGCTCACTAAAAAATTATCTTGCTCACTCAAGAAATTTGTAAGTATAAAGCTCAAAATATAAGAGATATTTATGAGAGTATTGGAAGAGTTTTAGGAGTTAGTCTCATGGCCATGAATTGTGATTTCTGAAAAAAAAATAGATGTATTTATAGAGGAGATGGAGGTTAGGGTTTAGGAGGGAAAATTTTAAATTTTGAATATATACAAAGAAGATGAAACTCTATCCTAAAAAGCAGGACAAAAAAATCCTTGACCTAAAAGGCAAGGATTACTCATACCCAAAGTAACACAATATGACAAAAAACTATTTGGGCAAACTCCATTTCTCTTTATCTATTTGAAATTAAAACTTACTTTGGTTGTCATTTGTCATTATCTCCATCTCATCTATTTTGTCTATTTTACAAGAGAGAAATGATTTTTAGTGTTTAGGATTTTTATGGATGGAGACTTAATGTAAGGATATGTATCCCTATATAAATCGAGTTTTAATAAAAGAAAATAAAATGAGTAAGCTCCTAATAATAATTACATGAAAGTACATATCTTCACGACTTTTAATCTTCATGCTTTATGAGCTCTTATGGAAATAAATATTTTCATGATCTTCAATTGGCATGTCTTGTGATAATTTTTCAATAGCCTCTACAAACATGATTAAATTATTAGTAACTTCAATGTTTTATTATCATAAAAATTTATCTCAGGGCTAACAAGTTTAAAATGTTCGCGTAGGGCCTCCAAATATATTGAGTTGTCTCTGTATAAAGGTAAAATATGGACGTCGTTATATTAGTTTCTTAGATTTACAAAATGTATTAGAAGAACAAACGCTTCCAGATGGTAATCAAATGTTCGAGTACGGAAAAATACATTCATGTCCAAATGATTGCATTTTATATAGAAGCAATATGTAGATGTAACCAGATGTTATGTATGGTGTATCAAGATGAAAACAATCAAAGAATTTGTCCGTAGAGAATGAATGAGTGCCTGCGAAGGTGTTATGGTATTTTTCCCCTATTCCAAGGTTCAAACGCATGTATAATTATAGTCAAATTGTAAAGAACTTGAGTGGCATGCTTATTAAAGAGAAATAGATGGTAAATTACGCCATCCGACTGGCTCTCCATCTTGAAAGCTTTGTTGATCACATGTTGCCAGACTTCGCAACCAAGCCCAGGCATCTTCAATTAGCCCTAGTAGTGGATGGGGTAAATCCATTTAGTTCCCTAAGTAGTACATATAGTTTTTGGCCTATGATTATGGTGGTATATAATCTCCCTCTTTGGTTGTACATGAAGAAAAAATATATGATGTTGACATTATTGATATCAGGTCCTAGGCAGCCAGGGAACGACATTGATGTTTATTTGGCACCATTGATTGATGATCATAAAATGCTTTGGGAGTTTGGAATTAAGGCTTATGATTCATATAAAAGATGGAGTTTAATTTTAAGAGTTGTTTTAATTTGGACAATAAAGGAATTTTCGGAATATGAAAACCTATGTGGGTGTAGTATTAAGAGTTATTATGCATGTCCAATATGTGCATAAGATACATCATATATTGGGCTAAAACATAGAAAATTTAATGCATACATTGGATATAGAAGGTTTTTACCACACACTCCCATCATTATAGAAAGCAAAAGAAGTTTTTCAATGGTAATCAAGAGTTGAAGACATTGACTGTAACTTTGAGTGGAGAGCAAGTATTGGAAAAGTAAGAAAATTAAATTCTCACTTGGAAAGGGGAATGTGAAATAAGTTAACAAGGATAGAGTCTCGATATCGTACAAGAAAAAAATCAGTAATCTTTGATCTAGAATATTAGAAAAGTCTACATGTTCGACATTGTCTCGATGTTATGCATATTGTGAAAAATGTCTGCATGAATATTATTGGAACGTTGCTTGATATTTCAACGAAGATAAGAGATGGGTTGTCTACTCAAATCAACCTAGTAGAAATGGGTATTATACCAGAATTAGCATCAAAATTTAATGGAAACCCGTAATTCTACCTCCAACATGTTAAAAATTATCATGCACAGAGAAGAAGAAATTGTGCAATACCTTGGCTAATATTAAAGTTCCTGAAGGGTACTAATCAATTTTCAAAATATGGTATCGTTGAAAGATATTAGTTTAAATGGTTTAAAATCTCATGATTGTCACACAATAATGCAACACATACATCCTGTAGCAATATGTATAGTGTTATCGGATCATGTAAGGAATGCCATCACCAAATTTTGCTTCTTCTTCAATGCAATTTGTAGGGAGGTTATAAATGTTACACAACAAGATGAAATACAAAAAGAAATTGTTGTGACTCTGTGTATCGTTGAGAAGAAATTTCCACCTACATACTTCACCATTATGGTTCATCTCATTGTGCACCTTGTTAAAGAGGTACAATTTTGTGGACCAATTCACTTACGATGGATGTACCCATTTAAATGATTTATGTCGTGTTAAAGAGTTAGGTACAAAATCACAACATTCTGAGGGTTGTATCGGAGAGTGTCACATTGCTGAAAAAGTTGTGGAGTTTTGCACAAAATATTCAAGAATGAAAGTAATTGGAGTTCCATTCTCAGATGTTAATACAAAATATGGTAAGTCTTTATCAAGTGGTCATGTAGAAAGAGTTGATCTTAAAGAGTGGGAGCAAGTAGATCGTTATATATTACAAAATACCATTGAACTTTGACCGTGTATCGAGTAAGATAATCTCAAACTTTCATTTTTTTTTATTATGCAATGGATTGGTCTTTCACTTTATTTTTTTTATTTTTGTAGGCACCATATAGAATTTTTGAAGAAGAAGCATCCTATCAAATCTAGAATATAAATGGCTATAAAATGAAAAAAACGTTACTTTATTGATTGATTGGGTGAAAAGGTGATATAATTGACGAAGTGATTTAAAATCATTTTCTAATCCTTCTATGAATCGTCTTAAGAATGATTTGCATTTGTAGGTTGGAGATGAGATTGAGGTCTCTAACGATATTAATGTATCAAATACATTGAGATGGATAACAAATGGCCCTTCATATGAGGTAATCAAGTATTTTGATTACGTTATAAATAGCTATCACTTTCATACAAAATATTGGGATAACGACCGGTGTTTTAAGAATTGTGGAGTTAGTATACTGGCACAAACAATGCAAATTATAAGTGCCAAGGATAAATATCTTGTGTATTCAGACTTATCATTCAATGGAGTCATTTAAGAAATTTGGGAGTTTAATTATTATATGTTTAAGCTCCCAACGCTCAAGTGTGACCACCGGATTGAGAACAATAACGGTATCAAAATTGATGGACTAGGATTTACATTAATTGATCTTACAAGAATATGTTACAAATCTAACCCTTTCATTTTGGCATCACAAGCTAAAAAAGTGTTTTATATTGAAGATCCTAAAAATTTAAGATGATCAGTCATCTTATCGTCTCCTTAAAGAGATGCCTCCATTTGAAACTTTTGACTTGGACGGTGAAAAATGGCATTGCTTATTGTCACGCCCCGATCCCCGAGGGTTAAACATATGTATAATTTCATGATTTTGAAATCTCCAATTTGAAACAAACCTTAATTTTGAGAAAATTCTTAAATTGAAAATTCTTAATTTACCCATGATGGAAAACCCCTGACCTTAAATAGCGGAAGCATTAAACTTATCCATGATCAGAATCTTAATCAATAAATAGCGGAAGCGATAAAGTGTCTTAAATGTATAATTAATAAAACCTCAAAAAATTGAATTAAATTCTAAAATAAAGTCAAAACTTGAAATCCATAATTCATGAAACTTTCAATCATCATAATTCGTAGAAAATCATAATGTAAAATAAACTAGTTGAATAACCAAGTTTAACAAAAAAAAACATTTTCCTAAGTTTTAAATAAAATCATAAACTGAACACATAAATTTCTCTGATCTAACAGGTTATGGCAGTCTCCCACTCATGCTACTCGCCATCACCACCTGCATCATAAATAACTGTGGGGGAATGAGTATTTTAAAATACTCAATAAACAACTCACATAATAACATGCATCCATATGTCATAAATGCAATCATGACATAACATAACTAAACTTGACATATATCATAAATGAAATAAAATAACGTACTTGATCATGACATGGCTTAACATGGCATGCAGATAACACGTGTCTCAAACAGAATCATTTAACAATCTTAATCATATCTTGGCTTGTCATATCCTCTAGTTAAATCTTAATCATATATTGGCTTGTCATATCCTCTAGTTAACAACCTAATCAGAACTGATCACACGTTAACTGAAACACATCATGACGAATTGGGCGACGAAATAGATGGCACACATCGGGCGACGAAAAACGTGAACAGATGGCACCTCATGAGTGACGAAAAATATTTACAGATGACACCTAATGAATGACCAAAACATGAACAAATGACACTCTATGTGTGACGAAAGCATGAACAGATGACACCTCATTCGTTTAACAGAACATAACGTGAACAGTCCATATTTCTTGTTAACTAAAGGTCATGCTTAAGTTCATATTTTGCTTAATTACCACTTGAATAAATTAACCTCACAACTTGCAGAATCCAGCGTATGACAAAAATTAATCATATAATGCATACTGATACATATAACAGAATCAAACATGATAACATACTAACGTAAAATTAGTCATACTCAGGCATTTATCTCATGATAATCACATTAATAACTGAACAGTAATCAATTACCAAAGTGTTAACCAAATATAATAATTATTGAAAAATGCTTAAACAAAAAATAAATACATGATACAATTATAATATTTGAATCACATTGTTATATAAGTCAATTTACACAACATATATATGAATGTAACATGCTAATAGACAATTAAAACTGATGAGAATAACACATATTACATTTATCACACGTGAGTCATATTACGATATAAATTCACTTACCCAAAGCATATACATTTATAACAATGGGAGTCACATCATTATATAAGCCCACTTACCTGAAGCGGAAGAATGAATTAAACAATTAATGACCTGAAATCTAAATAAAAATGCAATCACTAAATTGTTTTGAAATAAAATAATACAATCACATTTTTAATATCATAAAATAAAAGGGAATTAATTAAAACGGTGCGAAGGGGTCAGAGCGAGGTTGAAAAACAATATATCGGGTCCAAAGCCAAAAGATAAAACTTCGGGTCAAAATGTTCAAACCGGGCTGGTTCGGACCAGTCCGGTTCGATTTTATCTTATAGACCGGTTCAGACTGGTCCGAGTGAGATGAATCGGTTCAGAATAGAGAAACTGGGTGCAAGACCCAGTTGCAGAACAGAAAGCATGACAAAACAGGGGGAAAGAGAGAGAAAACGAGAAGGAGAGAGAAACAAATAGGGGAAGAAAAATAGCGTGGGGATCTGAGAGGGGAAGAGAGAGAGGGATGTAGAGCGAGGCAGAGAGAGACAGAGATAGAGAGAGAAATAGAGGATGAGAGAAAGGAAAATAGAGGGAAGGGAAAAAAGAGCCTCGGTGATAAACCATCGATGATGGCAGAAGCAAAGGGAGAGAGAGAGAGAGAGAAAGAAAGAAGAAGGATGCAAAGAGAGGGAAAATGAGAGAGAGAGAGAGAACGAGAAGGAGAAAGAAACAGAGAAGGGAAGGAAAAGAAAAACAATGAGGGAATGAAGAAAGAGCAAGGAGATATCTGAGAGAGAAAAACAGAGGGAAGGAGGGAGAGCAACAAAGGATTATAGAGAAGTAGAGGAAAATAGAAGAGAAAAATAGAGAGGGGAAGAAACAGGGAGAGGAAGATGAAGCAAGGACGAGAGAGAGAGAGACAAAATAGAGAGAGAAAGAGATTAAAGAAAGAAAGAAAGAGAAGATTACCCAAATTCAATTAGAGAGAGACCAATAAAGGAGAAGAGTTGCTGGCCTGCAGGTGGCTCCGCGAGGGAGGAGAGGCTGTGAGGGGGAGGAGAGGGCTGCCAAAGGAGAAGTTGTTGTTTTAGAATATATATAATAGGTTAAAGGTTGGCTTAGGGTGTATATGTATGTAGTGTGAGTGATTTTCAATTGAGGGTTGAGATTGTCTAATTAAGGATAAAATAGGGTTAGGGTAATACTAGGGTATACATACGCATATGGTGTGAGTGAGTATAAATTTTATAATATAAATTAAAACTCTTTTAAAATTGAATAATTGAAATTTAAACTAAACCACATATAATTAAAATTATTTTATCAAAATTACAAATAATCACTTTTTAAAATCAAATTTTAAAATCACTTTATCTTTTAAATTAATTTTACAAAAATGTCCATTTACGAATGGTCAAGATATTACATTTATATTCGATCCGACGAGGAAGACACTTTTATTGAAGATAATAAAAGTATGTAATAAACATTATGCTCATGCTATAAAATATATATAATCATTCATTTCTTTTCTTATCAGATTTAAATAATTCATAGTGCCGCATGTTATAAAATGTTAATTTTACTAAGCAAGTAAGCTAGCTAACTCCTAATCCTGAATTAGTTCAACTTCTTTTTATTTATTTATTAATTAATAATTGCGTAGTAAAATTAACATGCTAATCCTGAATTAGTTCTCCATGGCCATGGGGCGTTGATGTTTTTGTAGACAGGTGTTTTTGTGACTGTCTTAGCCTTTTTTAATCAAGTGGTGTTTGTCTGTGGTTGTTGGATTAGAGAGTGAGAGGCTGATTTTTTTCTAGTGTGTATTTGTGTGTGACAGACGTAATAGATTATTTTTCTCTTTATTGTAATAAATATTAGTCACTTTTCCTTCTCTTCATAATTGTTTTGCTGTAAATGTAGATGGAGAGTTCGTTAGTGGTAATGTCGTGTGTTTCTTCTTTCAAATTAATTGGTTAGAGATAGTAAGGGATGGAATTTCTTTGTAATACTTTTTATCTGTTTTGTTTGAAATATAACATATAAATCCTTAAAGTTTGATGTTTGATATATATTTTTATTACTTCGATATTTTTCAGAAAAAATGTAATTAGGTTGGGATGAATATTTATGACAGGGATGCCCAAAATAATGAAATAATAGACGATGATAGATTTGAAAAATTAAGAGCAATGTTTGTGATAGTAAATGTATAACCATCGTAAATCATTACCTTTCACTGATGGCAGAAAAACAGCCATTGTGGTATACCAGAACATTCATGACGGTCCTTCCATCAAACATGACGGTAAATAAAATGTCGTAATAAGGGTAATGATTTATGATGGCATTATTTTCTTTTACGATGGTTATTATAAAAATCATCGTAATGATCTCTAAAATACATGATGGCCAAACCATTTCTCATGACATTAGTTCTATCTGCCGTCGTCGATTGTGTTAATATTACAACGACATAAAATATTTTCAAGACATCAGTGGAAAGTAGAATCGTTGTAAGTGATAAATGTAACTACATTTTTTTTAATACCCATCGTTGTAAATTGTACATTTGATGACATTTTTGCCTACCGGTGTGAAAAATAATAAAATATTACACGACACTCATTTAGACGATAATAATTTTCCGTCATGTGTGTGTGTATATATATATATATATATTTATTTATTTATTTATATGCAAATATTTCATTACTAAGTTCCCCAATACTTTAGTCTCTTTTATTTTAGTTTTCTCGCGTCTAAATCCTAACTTATGTGTTCATTTTAATAATCAACAAGAATTGCCAATGGTATACCAATGACTAGTGTTTTGTGATAAATATGTAAATGTCAATGGCCCAATTTATGATTTAAGTTGAATTTGAATTTTTCCTCTAAATCGTAACTTATGTTCATTTTAATAATCAACAAATAAAACAGATGGTGCGCAAAGCTTAATTGTTACGATTTTTTCACCTTTCATCAAATTGTATATTTGTGTGGTTAAGGGGTGGCGGTCCTTGTGACGAATATGTTACGAACAAAGATATGATATCTTCACATAAATATACCAGCTTATATCACCTTGCAATTTAAAATCACATAAAAGGTGCTCCACAATTTTTTATGAACAAGTAAATTACAATAAGGTCATAATGACCAACGGTGACAAAATTTGACCAACGATCCATAGAATCAACGTCGAATGATAAGTAAGATTATTAGTATGTTCTTGAGTTATATCTTCTACCGCAAAGCAAGTTTTCTGTTGTATGAGGCATCCAAAGGACAACTTATTTTTGAAATTCTTTTGGTTTTAATATTCTTTTCCTAAATATATTTTTTGAATTTATTGACATTGTTATAATCCTTTCTCTAAGAAAAGTAAAAACTGGCACACACTAATTTAATTCAAAGTGCATGCAAGTACATGTTAGAGCAATAGGGGTCATACACCAGTGGTATTTTCGTGACATTTTTTCTATACTGTATATTTTTTCTGCTAAACTAAAAGTTAAGGGGTACAAAACACTCTCAGGGGTTATATGAACATACCCTCTGGGGTCTTCTGACTAGAGGTGTGTAGAATTTTTACAAACCGATCAAATCAAATCGAATAGAACCGAATTGAATCGGTTCGATCGGTTCTTCTTCTATAGTAATTATAATCGGTTCGGTTAATTTAAATAATCAAACTTTTAGTTCGATTATATTTTACAATAAACATATAATCAGTTCGAATCAATTACATCTATTTTTAAATATACATATATAAATTAGACCTATATATATTAATTATGTTCAGTGTTGATATTTTCAATTTAATGATTTTTGTTATTTTTCTAAAAAATTTATAATTGTAACCTAACCGGTTACAAGTGATCGAATCAAACTGATTACTACAGTTTCATTCAATTCATTTCTTTTGGTTACACCGGTTTAGTTCGGTTTGATATTTTAGGTAACCGATGAATTCGGTTCGATTACAAAAATATCTTACTGACCGACGGAACCGAACCGTGCACACCCATACGTCTGACATCACGACTTTGAAATATCTTGCCGTAATAAAATCAAAATAGAGTCGTCTAACATCACGAATTTGAGATATCTTGTCATAATAAAATCAAAATAATGTCGTAATCATCCTAACAAATGAGAAAAATACCTCGTTAATAATTGATATCATAAAGATTAATGTTGCAAAATTTAAAACTATTCACTACAAGAAATGTGATTTTTAGTGATGGAATTTTCTGTCGTTAAAGGTATAAAATTTGGTCGGAAAAAATTTTATGTGCGTGGCGGTAGCCTTTCTTGATGAATTTCATATTTAGTGGGTAAAACTTTTAGCGACGAAAGATTTTTTCATCATGGTAGGTTTACCAATGAAAGTTTTGTTTGTCGTTATTGTCTATGGCGATAAAAAATTATTTTGTCACGTAAACTTTGACGACAAATTTATTTTATTTGTCTTTGAATCTTATGTCTCTCTTGTCTAGGGTGACAAATATTACTTTTATCGCTAAAAGTATCTGCGACAAAATTAGTTTTCCTCACTACAGTTTCTGGTGACGAATATGCTTTTGGTCATTAAAAATCATAAACTAATTTTCTTTATTTTCCTATAATTTGGTTAGTGAAAATCTTAAACCAATTAGAACTTTGGTAACAATTTTTCAAGACCAACTTTTAGACAAAAAAAAGAAACAAGAAAAGAATAACATACATAGATAAATAAGTACATATTATCAATATCATGTTTGGATTGTGCATAAACTTCACATTAATTACAAAAAAAAATTCTAAACATAAACAAAATTTCAAGAAGCTTAAAAAAAGATTTCAAAATATGGTTTTTTATGTTTCTCATAGTTAAAGTTGTTTAAGAGAAACTTCAAAAATCATAATTGTTCAAGTAAATGAGTTATCGTGAGGAGTAAAACTGTTACTAAGAGCCCACTCCAATAAGTTGCCTAGTGTGCTCCGAATGGTGGACAATTCTGCTTGTAAAATTTTCTCCTTATTTTTCGATGCTTTGAGGATGACGATGTAGGTGATGCTCCATATCCAAGACCCTTATTTCTCCCAAGGACCTCATCCGCTATTTCTTTATCATTGCAAGGTTGGGTACCCTCAACGACAGGCTCATCCCGTAACAAACACTTGCGCTCTTGTAAAATAGTTGTTAGCTATAATATACATTGTGTAAACTTTGAAAAACCTACAAAGCATCAGAAGAGAAAAGAATATGAAAAGTCCAATTTTCAACTCCTTCCATTTTCTTCCTGCTCATCCATTAATTAAAAACTCTTGTCATTTTCTTTTGCACAAAGTTATGATTTTGTAATTAACTAATTGCTATCATTAAAAATTCTAATTAAAAAGTTGTATAATTTATATATATGTCAGTACCATACATGAGTTTTAGCTAAGCATAATTATTTCATTCTATTGTAATGAAAGAATAAAATATTTTCAAATAAATAACATTACACAATTCTCATATTAGAACAAAAGAACACATATCAGAAGCGATATTTTCAGATAAAACAAACTAAGATGGTGATGAGATCAAATGAAATAGACTCAAGAAATATCTTCACTGAAATGAGTGCGTAAGCCTATAAAAAAGACTCCCACTGACTTCACAAATTTTTGGTTCATATTCTTTTTTCATACTTCAATCTATGTTTCATCTAGAAAATTCACCCAATTAGGTGTTGAGGGGGGGAGGGGGCGACCACCTCAAGGAAACTCACTGGAAAACCACAAATTCAGTATATTCAGAGAAAAAAAAGAGTATCCATATAAAAAAAATTTAATCAAAATATTAAATTATATTTTTTAAATAGAAAAAAATTCATTATTGATCCAATCCAAGTAACCAAACATTATGATACCAATTTGATTTTCCCTGTAAGAAAACCCACAAATTCAATATTTCAGAAAAAAAAAAAAAAAAAAGAGTATCCATATAAAAAAGTCATAATGACATAATTAAAATATTAAATTACCCTTTTTAAATAGGAAAAAAATTTCATTATTGATCCAATCCAAGTAATTAAACATTGTGATACCAATTTGATATGATTTCCCTACAAGAAAACTCTAATCTAACACAACAACAGCCTAAATATTAATAAACAGAGAGAAACAGCCTCAGCAGAGAAGAACAGCTTGATTACTCAACAATGATGGAATTCACCAAGGGAAAAAAGTAAGAAAACAAGCTCTACACCAAATTGTTCGAGAGTTTGGTCTCTCTCATTCATTCACTACTCAAAAGCTACTACCCACGACCCTCCCTCTACACTTTTATTCAATCCACCTCCTAACAAAGGCCTAACAAACTCTAGCCCAGTCAGCACACCCCCGCCTCTTCTCTCTCCTCTAATTAACTAAATTTTTGCACCCTTTCCAGCTCATCCCCCTTAGTCAGTGCCTAACACATTGTAACTAAATTACCAAAGCATAACTATATCTATAGTATAAAGCTACAAATCAATGTTCAATTTAGTTCCAAAAGTAGACATCTTTAGCTCCATATTCAATAATTAATAAAACAGAACCACATATTCTTTAATTCACATAATATCTCATTTAATGATCAATATTATTGAACTTAACTTCATTATAAAGAAAACTCACCAGAAAAATATCCACTTCAATACTGATATCATCTAATAACCAATTAATCACGAATTCAGAACATATGATAATGACATAAATTCATAGCATATAACAAATTGAGAACATATCAGTTTAATTACTTACATATCTTTCTCGAGCCTCATCATTCTGCCAACCTTTACAAGTTGTGAAGTGCACGTCTTGAAATATTTGAATACGACGAGGTGCTTCCCCATAACTTCCTATCCAAATGTAGTAAGATTTGAGACATTAGTCATAATACTTTACATTATTAAACTAAAGTAAAAACAAAATTTTCTCTCACCTAACGATATTGGTAGTCGAGAAACGATAGATTTCCACTATTATGATTATATGAAAGCTTTTTACGATTTTTAGCATTGGTGATAGAGCGCGCCTGTAATTTATGAGTTTAAAAATTTAAATAAACAAACAAGTTCTTAGCATCAGAATTACCACGAACTTTTCATCCTTTCAAAGTGTGCACAACCAATCCCAATCATCCTGGGATGTCCCATCAAATGGATTTTGTCGTGCTATCACAGGATCATCGAACTGCAAGAAATGTGCATGCAGAGCATATTTGTGATCTCTAATGCTCTTGTTGCTTCTAACTTAATCCATTTATTCAGCGTTTTGTCGGTTGTGTCGAAGACAAAGAAGACCTACAAACAAAACACGTTTTAACTATTTTAGTCGTATAACAAAGAAAAAAACAAATATTATCATATTTACCTAAAATTGTTCAATTATAAGTGTCAAGAATTCTATAGGCACTTTGCTCCAACCATTATATTGGAGAGGTATGAATTGTCGTACAATGACACCAATCTTTGTATTAAATTTGCCCGCCTGTGGACCAACTGATTTTTTAGCTGAGGGAATAATAGAGATGGGTAATCTTCCCATGGCCTTTAGTAGCTTCTCTAGCTCAACGGCTCTTGTCAGCCCGCGAACTCTCCTCATCGACAATGAAGCATCATCTACAGCAAAAATAAACTATAAGAAACCATCATAATTTGAAATTAATAAAAATAAGTAGTGCATACTTGTTTGAGGAACATCTTCATTACTACTTGTTTGAGGATCCAACGGTGGAAGACTAGGATTGCTTCCAGGAGACATAATAACCTGCATAAATAAAATTATCGTCGTAATAAAAATAACTGATAGTTTTAATAAAAATACTAAGATCTTTACCGTTACTTTAAGATTCACAATCTATATCATCATCACTTTGTATAATATCTTCATGAATGATGAAACACTCAAAAGTTTACTTGAGTTTCATCATCATCATTCTCATTATTCACATCACAAGCTTGAGTTTCATCATCCACCTCCTCATTTATTCGCATCACAGAAAACTGAATTGGGCAAAATAACCTTCAGAATTTATAATAATTAGGAGAAACGACTAGAACAAAACATAAATGTAAATTTGCCTACAATAAGTTACCATAAACACAAAACATAAATATAAATAATCTTCAGAATTGAAAATACATCATGCCTACAGTAAATTAACATAAAATAAACTAAACAAAAAAGCAGAATTTTTTTTGAGTTCATAAACACAAAACATAAATTTTGAAACAAATAAACTTAGATCTTGAACTAAGCAAGCATAGATCTTGAACGGTAAATTAAGTAAATATATCATCCCTACAGTAAATTAACATAAACACAAAACATAAACATAAACTTAGAACTTGAACTAAGTAAGCTTCATCTCTCTCTCTCTCTCTTCGAAGCAGAAAATTTTCTCCTAACTAACAGAGCTTTTTCAAGCAGATATTAACAAAGCTTTTTCAAGCAGATGTTAACAAAGCTTTTTCAAGCAGAAAAGGTAGAAATTTTTCATCTCTATTCGAAGTAGAAAACGCAAGCAGAAATTTTTCAGAGTTGGGCATTTTTCATACCTTCAAGACAGAGATTGAATTAGAGAGAGAGGAAAGAGATGATAAATTTACATACCTTCGATTCTTTTTCTTCAGTTCCTCGGTCTTCAAGTCAGAGCTTAGAGATTTTTCGGTTCTTCTTCAGTTCTACCTGCCATGAACGGAGAATACCCATAGAAACTCAGACCCATAACAACTCAGACCCACAGTGATGGTGACCCACGACAATGAGTACAATCAGAAAACCTACGGCAAGGGACAAAGACAACGAACAGAGATATCGTTTATCTCCGGTGAAATGTTGCGGGTGAGCGGAGGGGGTGAAATGTTGTGGGGGTGAAAAATATCAGAGTACTATTTTAGGGAAAAGTAATTTAGGGATAGGGGAGTTGTGATCTTTTGTCAAACCTTTTATCTTTAACCGACGAATATAAAATTTCGTCGATAAAGGATTACGTTTTACTAACGAAATTTTCGGCTCGTCGGCAAAAGGTAAAGTTTTACTGGGAATTTAAGAATTCATCGGTAAACTTTTACTGACAAATTTAATGATTCATCGGTAAAAACTTTACAAATATTTCCCGCCCCGAACTTTTTTATCGCAGAAAAATGTTTAGGCGATGAAAAATGGATTTTGTCGTAAGGGGAATCTTTTAGGGATCAAATTTTATTTTTGTCGTTAAAAACAGATTTTTAATGATGAATATGTGTTTCATCCCCAAAAGGATAATTTCTTGTAGTGATTGTCGTCAAAGATATTTTTTACGGTGGTGTATTCACTAACCGTCATAACATCTAATTTAATGCATGATAAAGTGTCGATAGTTAGTGCAATAACCGTGGTAACATGTAATTGATCGTCATGATAAATTACTATTTTTACGATCACGTGTTCCATAGCTGTCATAAAAAAAATCATATGTTATTGTAAGAGGGTTTGAGATATTATCACAAACTTAATGTAACTCGTAAATGATCATGACTACTTGTATATTAATTAATTCAATATTACTATCTATTCAATTAATAACCTTCAAAGATCAATTTGCTATATATTTCAAAAAATTCTCTAATTCCCTCAATACATAAATACTAGCATTCAAATAAATTCTAAGAATGTACATGTATTAGGTAATCATTATATACAAACTTTATAATTCAAACATGTTATTCTAGTAGATCTGCGAGGCCTTGGGTAGCCTTTCACTTGGAATCGCGGTTGTCAGGTGCGGTTTATTGAAAAATTACGTGTATGTAATTTAGAAAATATTTCAGGTAAAATGCATGTATGAATATTTCAAGGTAAAAGGAAATACTAACTATCAAACTTTACCAAGGGAGAAGAAGGTGGAGTTAATTTTGATTGTGATTATGTTAGATTACACTAAAAACATTAAATAACATATGTTAACGTTGTAAATTGATTAAGAGCATAGTTGGCCACACATACCAAATTTAGCGTCTTCTTCTAGAGAGCTATTAAAAAATATTTTATACAGCTATAAAAGCCATATTGTTGATGAAGATTAATTTATCTTTCTAAAAACATATACAATTAAAATATTAAGAAAAAATTTCACCGACACATCACATCATCTTTAGATTTAAAAATTTCACTCACATCCCTGTCATTTTTCATTATTGACACTCAGACCCCCTTAGAGAATGTGTTTCTACGTTAAAGTAAAACCAAGTGAGATCAAATTGCCTAAATACCCCAACTTACCAAATTTGGTCTCACATCTCCCTATATCCAAAACCCTCCTTTGAAAATCATCTCCTTTCTTCCTTCATTGTGATTCTTCCACTTGAAACCCTAGAGACCCCGTTGCGATTCTTCCACAGCAAACCATTTGAGACCACCCCATTCCCTTCTTCCATCCTCTCCATGAGAAAACTCCAACACAAAAGTTAGGCGGATCATGTTTGTGTGCTCTATGTGTGATATTTATTTTGTTGTGAATGGATATACGTTGGTTAGTAGCTTAGTGGTAAAGATTTTGTGTAAAACCTTGAAGTCATGGGTTCAAACTCAAGCCTTGACATAATATATTTAAGGGTCTTTGATAAGGCCTTGGGGCTCTTGATTTTGATTTGCCTAGACATTTATATTTTTTATTTCATTTTTCCAGATAGCTTCAAGAGGTATCTTCATGGAAGTGCCTTTCAAAAGGTACCATTTAGGAAGTTTTGCAACGGCTACTTGTGACTGTTCTGGACAGTCACAATTCTAACCTTTGTGACAGTTTAGACAGTCATAATTGCTTCTATATAAAGCAAATTCATAGGCATCATTAGAAGAGGGCATTTTCATTTAGTCAAAGCAAAAAATCTAAGACCAGAAAGGTTTTTTCTGGTTCACTAAAGGAAGATAGTATTATTGTGCTGCTTACTGCCTCTACAAGACTGTTGTATTTGTATCCTAAAAACAGACGTCCTAGACTGCGAGCATCATCTGTAGGGACGTTACTGTTTTAGCTCATTGCACTACCTGCAAGCCTCAGTCTAAGTTTTCTGTGTAATCTTAATTTTTTGTATTCTGTACAAATTTGTGTAATACATTCTTATTATTAATAAAGTACGTCATTCATTTTCTTACAATCTGAAATAGTAACATTTTCATTTCAGACTTGTGAAACTGTTGTGATGGCAAGTCCAAGTAACGTTAGTACTGCCTCTGTTTCTGTTGTGAGTCCTCATCCAGTAAGCCATCAAGAAAAACTAGAAAGGTTTGATGACAATAACTTCAAAAAATGTCAACAGAAAATGTTGTTCTATCTTACAATGTTGAACCTTGTCAAATTTCTGAATGAGGAGTCTCATGTCTTAAATGAAGGAGAGAAAGATAGAACTGTGATTGCCGCCTGTTGATGCATGGAAACATGCATCTTTTCTTTGTAAAAAATATATCCTCAACAAATTAGGATAATTTCCTGTATAATGTCTATAGTCCAATCAAGTGTGCGAAGGAATTATGATAATCCTTGGATAAGACGAATAGGAC
The DNA here is from genome assembly GCA_003255025.1 of Datisca glomerata. NCBI lineage: Eukaryota > Viridiplantae > Streptophyta > Magnoliopsida > Cucurbitales > Datiscaceae > Datisca > Datisca glomerata. The sequence goes on from QANY01012783.1 coordinate 1,305,874, forward strand.
AGTAGACGTTGAAACTAAAAAGTTCATTGTTGCACGTTTTCTAGCATATAAGATGAAAGATTATGTATATGTGATGAGTCAACTTCAAGAGTTGCAGATCCTTATCCATGATGTTCATGCAGAAGGTATGGCGATAAGTGAATCTTTCTAAGTTGTTGCGATAATTGAAAAACTTCCACCTTCTTGGAAAGAATTCAAGAACTACCTTAAGCATAAAGGAAAGGAAATGAAATTAGAGGGCTTAGTTGTGAGGTTGATGATTGATGAGGATAACATGATGAATGAGAAAGCCACTGACATGTCTTTTGATGCAAATGTGAATGTGGTGGAGGAAAACATACCAATCAAAAACATGTTACGAAGAACAAAGGAAAGAAACAGTTTGCTCCAAAAGGAAAGATCTTCAAGAAGATTGAGGGAAATTGTTACACCTGTGGGAAACTTTTAAGGAGGCCATGTCTGCACTGGAAGCTCCCTTTTGGAAAGAAGCAATCAATAGTGAAATTAAATCCATTATGAGTAATCATACTTTGGAATTGTAGATCTTCCACCAGGCAACAAACCTGAAAGAGGATGGTTCCATTGACAAGTATAAGATCAGACTAGTAGCTAAAGGTTACCCTTTGATACATATTCATCAGTATCAAGAATAACTTCAATTCAAATTTTAATAGCAATTGCAGCATTACATAAGCTAGAGATACATAAAATGGATGTAAAAAACAACATTCTTGAATGGTGAATTAGAAGAAGAAATTTATATGGAACAACCAGAAGGGTTTGTAGTGTCTGGATATGAAAAGAAGGTGTAAACTTGTTAAGTCATTATATGGACTTAAACAAACAAGCTCCCAAGCAGTGGCACGAGAAGTTTGATAAGGTTATGATTTTCAATGGATTCAAAATCAATGAGTGTGGCAAGTGTGTCTACGTGAAGAGTTTGGATGAGGCATATGCTCTATAGTATGTTTATATGTGGATGACATACTAATAATGAGACCTAACTCTTCGATAATCAAGTCGACAAAGAAAATGTTGACTAGATTTTGATATGAAAGATTTGGGCATAGCTGATGTTATACTTGGCATCAAGGTCTCGAGAACTCAAAACGAGCTCATATTATCACAATCTCATTACATAGAAAATATGCTAAAGAGATTTGGTCAATATGAATGTAAATTTGCTCCAACATCATATGATGTCAAATCTACATTGAAGAAGAATGTTGGAGAGAGTGTCTCACAATTAAAGTACTCACGAATAATTGGTCCTCTCATGTATATAACTAATTGTACGAGATTAGACATTAATTATTCTGTCAGTCGGTTAAGTCGGTATACACGTAACCCAGGAATTGATCACTGGAATGCTTTACTCAGAGTCTAGAGGTACTTAAGGCACACTTTAGACTATGGGTTACATTATACCTTGTATGCTATTGTAATTGAAGGTTACATCGATGCAAGTTGGATATTAGATTCTGAGGAATCAAAATCCATAAGTGGATATGTTTTTACACATGATGGAGGTGCAATGTCTTGAAAATCCTCTAAACAAACTTGCATATGCGACTATGGAGTCAGAGTTCATTACTTTAGATAAAGGAGGAGAAGAAGCTGAATGGATAAGAAATTTTCTAGAGGATATTCCTATATGGCCGAAACCAGTGACAGCTATATTTATACACTGTGATTGCCAAGCTGCAATAGCTAAGTCACACAACAAGGAATATAATGGTAAGTCACGTCATATACGTCGACGACATAATGTCGTTAAACATTTGCTCTCTACAGAAGTTATTTCTATTGACTTTGTGAGAACTAAAGAAAATCTGGCGGATCCATTCACCAAAGGATTGTGAGCAAGTAAAGAAAACGTCGATGGGGATGGGGCTAAGGCCTTTATCAACGAGTTAGCTCAATGGAAACCTAACCTAGTAATTGGAGATCTCATAGACTGGGTTCAATAGAAAAACTAGTTGTGATTAACTCACTAAGAGCACCTAAGGAAAAAATATCTCCTACCCATTCCTAAGACGTAGTAGGTGCTGCCTGTAGAGAATAGAAAGGTTAAACATAGCTTTAATGACATTTATAGCTTATAATGAGTAGGAGTATGACATGATACTCTTGATAAGTTGTCACCTATATGAGTGAGAAGTGATGTCGCTTCTATGAGATTTAATAAGGCGAAATCTCTATAGCACTTATTAAATCAGGATTTGTTTATGGCCAAAGGAACATAACCGCTAGAATGGAATGTGTTAAGAAGTGAGCTGTGTAACTTCTATTATTAAGGATTACATCAATAGTTGATGAGTTCAGGACATCAAATTCACTTATCAACCATGTAATCCATAATAGTCTTTTACTAAGGATGGTTCAAAGTCAAAAGCTACCACTCCCGATGTAGTATCATTTCTGTTGTACTCAGATGAAATTACTTTTTTGGTTGTCCATTCATGTGGGGAAATGTTATATTTATTTTGTTGCGAGTAGACATATGTTGGTTAATAGCTTAGTGGTAAAGATTTTGTGTAAAATCTTAAGGTCATGTGTTCAAACACAAGCCTTTACATAATATATTTAAGGGTCTTTGATGGGGCATTGGGTCTCTTAGTCTTGATTTGTCTAGACCGTTATTTTTTTTTTTTTTTCCAGATATCTTCAAGAGGTATCTTCATGGAAGTGCCTTTCAAGAGGTATCATTTAAGGAGTTTTGTAACTGCTACTTGTGACTATTCTGGACAGTCACAATTCCAACCTTTGTGACTGTTTAAACAGTCACAATTGCTTCTATATAAAGCAAATTCGTGGGCATCATTAGAAGAGGGATTTTTCATTAACTTAAAGTAAAAATATGAGACACAAACATTTTTCTGGTTCGCTAAAGAAAGATAATATTGTTGTGCTGCTTATTGCCTCCACAAGATTGTTGTATCTTGAAGACAGACGTCCTAGACTGTAAACACAATCTATAAGAATGTTATTGTTTTAGCTCATTGCACTACTTGCAAGCCTCAATTTAAATTTTCTACGTAATCTTAATTTTTTGTATTATACACAATTTTATGTAATATATTCTTGTTATTAATAAAATACGTCATTCATGTTTTTACAATATGTTATCTTCGCGAGCCTGCCAGACCACCCCTTTACATTACTTTTCCATTTCAAATGACTCAAAAACACACACAGCATAAAAGCAAAACAATTCCATAATAAGACCAAGCGACAGATGGATGGGAAAATAAAATTGGACAACATAAAAAAATACCCAACAACAATAAATATGTTAATTGGCAGTTTTTTAAGAAGATTTCAACTGTCCTCCATCAGACCAAGTACGTAACTGAAAAGAAAAACAGAGTAATTGGTTTTTGGTTATCCACACGCTGTCCAAATGAGCAAAAGACGTCACTTCCTCCAAATTCCTTCAATCCCTTCTTCAATCTCACCAAACTCCATTTTCACTTCTTCTCCTTTTCTTCTCCTCGAGACTCATTAGAAAAAGATGCACTCATTAGTGAAAATCAAAGGGCAGTCCAGATTTTCCAATTAATTTAAAATAATTGGAGTCCAGTTCAAATTTCGGGCATTTTATCCCCGAGTCAGTGAAAATCAAAGGGGAAAATTACAGTGGAAAACACCCATTGTAAGGGGAAAGATACCCGCTCGGCAAAAGGGGAAAGAAACCACTCACCGGGCGCAACCACGCACCCGCACAGCTCCGCCACTGCCCGCACAGTTCCGGCACCACCCACGTAGCTCTGGGGTCCTCCAATTTGTGAATTTGTGAAGCTTATGGTGGCCCCAATTTGTTCTTTTTCTTCTTGTTTTTTTTTTTTTAAAAACAAGAGCCCTAATTGTTGGGTTAGGACTTGGGAGAGAAGGGAACAATTAAGAAGTAAAAAACGAAAGGGTTAAAAATTGTTAATAGAATTTACTTATGGTATGATTATCTATATTTTAACAGAAAATCTATTCCAAAGTGTGTGAGTCTCCATACTGAATTAAAAGTAATAGGGAGTGTGGGTGTTATTTTTAAACTTAAAAGAGATGTTAGTGTTAATAAATGAAATTTTAGGGGGAGTTAGTAGAGTTTTTCGAAATATTAAAGAAGTGACCATACCTTGTGAGTTAAGATTCTTCATTCCATGTATCTTTTACAAAAAATACTTACATCAACGCTAAATTACTTTGACTAACGGTCGACAGTAGGTCACCTATTTTAACTTATGAATAAATAAGATAAAATAATCTGTCATATGTGACCCATCAACATATTAGCAGTGAGGCTGAACATATAGTATCTACAATAAAAGTTACAAATGTTTCATTTTATCAATGAAAGACATCATTTTACAAACACTATGTATGACCTGAAGTTTTGTTAAAATCATTTCACAAACACTAATAATAAGTACATCATATGATCTTATAAACACATTATTAAAATTATGTTAGAGGTTAAATCACAAATGTTAATTGCTAGTTTGAAAGACACAAGAGTTTGCACTAAGGTGAGAAGAAATGAAGTATATGGCCATAAGCCTCGTACCTCTCCTTGCCAAAACCAAATGTGTTTAAATAATTTAAAACATGTGTTTTAGCGAGAACCCAATCTTTTAAACTCATTTATGACGACGGTGCCATATTTAACTGTTGTAATAAATGTTTTTTTGGTGATAACTCCTCTCTCTGTTGCAATACACGTTTTTCATTTAGAAGGACCGTAGTAAACAATCTTATATTTTACGACCGTAACACAAGCACCGCATAATATAATAATATTTTTGTGACAAGCCTCTACTGTCTTGATTTAAAATAACAATTTTATGACGGGTTTTATTCCACCATCATATTAAATCTACAATTTGAAACGGGTTAATTTAAAAAATCCACATCTCCATCTTTGAAGACAAATTTTGTAAACCGTCGTCCCATTTTTCTAAGTAGCGTCGTAAATAACCTATTGTTGTGCAAAAAATATACCCGCATCGACTGTCAAGGAATCCGCCACTCGTCGCTCGGTGATTCGTCCAGGGGTCTGTAAAAATCAAGAACGATCGTGAATTCAAAGTACTTAATTGGCCACGATCGACTATCTCGAGTGACCACGATCCTAGGTATGAGATTACCTCATCATCTGTGTGACCTCGGTAGTGTAAGTATAGGTGGGGTCGTGTCCATCGATCTGGTCCTGGAGGGTGCCTCGGTCATCATTATGACTTCAGTCACGGAAGAGTCCTCGGTTTGAACTTAATATGGGCCCTACCCGAGAAATGGGAGTATTGAGTCTTATTCAAAAATATTATTAATGGGGTTTAGCCCGGATGTTTTTTCTCCCCTACACCTATTTCGTAGTAGTGCTATTTCATGATTATTTAATGATCTCCTACAAGACCTAATGCATGTGAAGAGCATGCAAAGATGGTGAGCGGGACTAACAATATATGAAATCATAAGCATAGTTAGGTTGTTGGTGTCGCAGAGTTTCACTTGTGTTTGGTATGTCACATAGTTGGTTGCTGTATTAAAATCATCGCTTGATCAACTCTTTTTGTGCTTGTTAGAAGGCTCCAATACCTTCAATGTTTAATACTTAGGATTTAACGAGCAGAACATCCTGAACTTTTCAACTATCCGCAAGGAGAGAATAATGTTGAGTAATTATGAGAAGAACAACAAATTCATCACTGCACTACCTCTGAATTGAAATGATAATAATTTCGGTAAATCATGTGCTTTTGTGTGTGAAACATTGAAGCATACTCGTATACTTCCCATACTGTCAGCTTTATTATCTTTCCCCATATGATGCTCAAACTCTCGTGACAGTGCTTCAAAATTGACCTTTCGAAGAATGTCAAAGCCGTGCCTGTGTCCGCTATAGTCCTGCCCTGACCATCAACTCCTGGTACCAAAAGTTTATGCGGAGTGTTTATCGACTTCCTGTCTACAATGATAGATTCAAGAACAACATAATAATTGTAACTCCCCACCGAAAAATCTTATTAGTCTAGTGAGTATTACCCTCTAAATCATTAATTATGCATTTAATAAAAAAGACAAAAAAAAAAATTTATGAATAAAAAAGTAAATCAATGAAATCTTTTATTTAAAAGTCTACTAATATTGAATTCAAAGTACTTAATTGGCAACCATGTATTTCAAAGCGTAGAAAAACGAAATTAATTGGCAACCATTTATTTCAAAGCGTGAAAAGTTTAAATAAAGAATAATTCATTCTTAAGCACTGTTTAAAAATATTTATTTATTAAATATTCTACTGAGTCTGTCCGCCCATAAAGTTTCGCCTCGCAATTACTTCTCACCTGAAAAGTTTAAGAAAAACAGAATGAACTAATGCCCAATAAATAAAATCTTACATATACTTAGCAAACACATGCGTATCCAAATATATTTTAAATCATTAACATAAGACTTGTGTTTGACATACACTTCATAAATCATTCTTTTAAATCATTAGCTTTACATTTTGCATGTCATTATTTTTGTCACATACTTATTTTGTATTTTTGTCACATACTTATTTTGTCATTATTTACATTTTTCATCACATTCTTTTCTTTACATGATTCACCAGCTTACTTGTGTAATATTTAGCGAATCAGAGATAGTGAGCCACTATTACGAAAACTTGTTCAACTACCGGATCCTTGGTAGTATTGCTGGACAAGCCAAACGATTATTCATTAACATTAACATTTATCATTAACCATTGAACATTGTCGAGTCCGTTGGTCTCCACGTCCCATTTTTCAATCACTCTTTTCATGGCATAAACGCACACTGAGTCTTTTAAATCTTTATTTATTTATTATTTTCCTTTTAAAAACCTTAATGTGTAAGCGTATATACATATTCACATTCTTTATCATAATGATATATATATACACATACACACACATCATTAATAGCGTAATAATCTACAATTAATTAAGCATAAAATCATACAAGAGAAATTATCACATATGTATGGTTCACAGACAAGTAATCAAACGAGAGCAACATCATATACAATCACCCATCATAAAATTTTCAGAGTATGACAATAATTTAAGTATGAGTAAAATTCTACTTACCCGATGTCCTTAGCTAAAGAAAATTATTAGAGAATACTTTGAGTGGTCAACGCTCAAAGTGTCAAAACTATTAAATTTTACACATTAAAATATTTTATCAATTTCACATAGTCATTGAAAACAAATACGAAATCAAGCATACTTAATCCTATTAAAACCATAATACTAATAAATAACCATGAGACGTATTCAGAGTACGTGATATAAATGCTTAAAGCCTAGTCTTGGCAATAATTCTTAAAACGTTAAAATGCCAAAATTCCATACTCGACAAAAGTTCTTAAACAATTAATATACCAAGACCATAACTTGTAAACTCATACTTTCAAATTCAAAACAATAGCTAGTATATATACATATATTCTATCTAAGAAAGCATTCACGTAGTTTACACCTTCTCCAATCTCATTTGCATTATAAGCTAGTATCTAATCTGTTTAACAGAAAAAGTTAAAAAGTTTAAACTTTCATGTAGCATGACTCCTAGCACAAAAATTTCAAATATCTTACCGAACTGAAATCGTAGTTTTTGGAAAAACATAATATATAACCCTAAGGTATCGTCTGTATATCTAAAAATTAGTAAAAGATGAAATAGCATGCTGACTTTGCTAGAATAGAGAACATGAAAATCATAAAAAAAAAGATTGAGTTCACGTTGAAAGATATACTTACTTGGAATATTACTAACCCGAAAAAAAAACATTGTTTTCTTTCTTTGCCATGCCAAAAGATAAAGAAAAAGGGCTGAAACGTTTGTGTTGAGAATGTACAGGTGTTCACAATGGTGAAACTAAAATAAGTATTCCCACTTCCTTCTTAACTAGCTGCACACAAATAGGTAGGAAAATTCTTTTTAATTTCTACAATGTTTTGCCTTGAGATCATAAGTTGACGGCACAATGTGTAAAGGTGTTTAAATAGAGCTCAATTAGAGTAGAATTATATAGTGATGGCAGCGGTCTTAAATCCCACCCGTGTTTGATTCGGTCGGACATTTTATTTGAATTTAGGAAACATCCTTTTTTTTATAATACATCTCCAAATTCAATCCCAACAATTCGGTTTCATTATTTTTTTTCTTTGTTTTTTTGAAGTTAAAGAAACAATTGAAAGAGAGGTGATAAGTGACGTCAAATTCAAGATTTGATGAAATATAAATTTGAAATTTGCAATGAAATTAGGGTAACGATTAAATATCAGATTTTCTTTAAAAAAAATATTCTTTCTTTACTTTTTTTATAAAAATTGGTGTGGGAATTTAAAACTCTAAGCAACCAGCCAACTTTATGAAATCTCGATAAATAAAGTCTAAATCTTCTGGCATCATCAGTTCATTTTCTTTTCAATCAAGAATCCTGATGGGTTCCTCTTCATAGGTAAGTTCTTGACGAAGGTCCAAAGCATCATAGCTAAGGACATGAGACGGGTCATGAAGATACTTCCTCAACTTAGAAACGTGGAATACATTATGAACTCCTGACATTGCTAGCGGCAATGCAAGTCAATAATCTAGATCTCCGATTCTCTTCAATATTTCGAAAGGTCCTACAAAGCGAGGACTTAATTTTCCTCTCTTCCCAAACCTCAAAACACTTTTCATCACTACTACAATTTCATTTTTTCACGACGCGCGTAAAAAATATGTCACGACAGGAAATACAAAAGCCGTCGTCGTCCGCCTTCTTTTTTAAACTTGTCATCGTGGTAAAATGCCAAAATGACGGAAGTTAGAATACTAGTTGTAATAGTAGAAGGAAGACAACGACGAGTCCTGGAAACCCCTTCATTTTGGTAAAATAAAAAAAATGACGGTTGGGTAATCTACCCGTCATTTTAGTACAACTCAAAAACACGATGAGGTGTCCATGCCCCGTCGTGTTATTAAAAATCAACACAAAATTATCATATCCCCCGTCATTTTTGAAACCAAAGCACGTGGGGTCTCGATACCCCCTCGTGCTTTGAGACCTATATATATGTCATAAGCCTAGATTTTTTTATTCCATCTTTTTCCCCCCAGCCTATACGCGACTGCCCAACCATTCTTATCTCCTTGCGCCATGGGATTGCTTCGCTCTCACCGTCATTTTCATCATCCCCAACTCGCCATTTTCAGCAAATTTCCATTGATTCGGTAAATTTTCATTTTGTAATTTTTTATTCGGTAAAAAATGATTCCACCGTTGTTTTCATAATCATTTTCATCTTCCACCATCTTTTTCATCGTCATTTTCATCTTCCATTTGTTATTCGAAGGAATTGTCATTTTCACCATCTCCATTGAACTACCATTCTTGAACTTTCAGTTTTTTGTTTGCTTGTATCATTTAAGAAGATTTTTGTCTTTCAAAATATATCACTTTTGTATCCCAGATTATAATAATTAATAATTTTGATATTAATATTTCATAGTTGTAATTTTCAGATTACATATATGTTCATGTATTGTCATTAAATTCTATATATTTTAAAGAATGAATATTGCATATAATCTCTAACAAGATGTTCATATGTTTTAATTCACACCTTTGTGTGTTCTTAAATTCATATGTTCTTAAATGATACATTGTCTTTAAATTCTATTCGAAAGAATGGATATTGCATACAATCTTTGTTTTTTTATGCGACTAGAATATCTCTCTGATTGGTGAATTTTTAATGGATTTTTTTAGCTTATTAGACTGTTGCATTCTTGATTGATATTTTTATTTTCACATCATGTTCGACTATTTGTATAAATGCAAATTTAATAGTATGACTAGTTGTAGCCATCCAAAACGGCTCTTGTTGGTTTGACATAGAGATTGCTTGGTAAAAAAGTATGATTCAGAGCATACATTTTTTACTTGAATGAATAATTAATATATTATGCAATTTCGTAACTTTTAGATATGGATAAAGAAGACTCAAATGATGGTAATTTGAATATCGATAACTTAGATAGATTGAATATGAATATGACGACTAGTATGAAAAAAAAGAGGGAAACGAGGGCCAACTTACCTCACTTCCTTAAAAGCTGACATAAGGAATTTTGGAAAAAAAAAGTTATCACAACAAATATTAAGGGACAACCTGTAGGTGAGAATGTTCTCATATTTAGCTTTATTAGAAGTTGTGTACGTTCAATTGTTCCAATAACTTACAAGGATTAGGATCGCCATGTTCTAAAGGAGGTGAAGGAGAAGGTGTACGAATCTATTGAGGTATTTGCACGTTTTTATAAATGATTTGTAGTTGTTATTCGCGATTCAAATTAAAGCTTTATTAATAAGTATTAATTACTTTTGGTGTAGACTCAATATGTGATAGATCCAGCACTTAAGGAGAATATCTTAATGAATGCTGGCGAACTATGGTGTAAATTTAAGTATAGACTCGGTCAAAAATTTATTTTCCCTTATTTGGACGACCCCAAAAAGATAAGACAACTACCTACCAAGTATAACATCATCGAACAACTGCATTGGGATGAGTTTGTGTAATCTCATCTTACTCTTGAATTTTTGCTAAAATCTTTTACTTTACGTTTTAGTTTCAAGTTCATTTTTTTAATTATAAATTTTGGCATAGTTACTATTAATTGTTCAACTAGAGAAAATAAGGGGAAAAAAATTGTACAGAGCGCAAATAAAATATGACCATAAAATCTCTCGTATGAGATACGCAAGATTGGAGGAAATGTTGATAAGAATTATTAAACCTCTTCAGAAATTAATATTTATTTACAAATTACTATGCCTTTAATTACTATTAACCGTTATGACTACAGTAAAAAGAAAAAGGTACCGATGAGCCAATAGATTGGGCAACGTTGTGGAAGTGTGCCTGTAAGGATAAAAGAAGAAGATTTAAGGATGAGGCCGTTGAAGAGAAGGTAAAAAATATTGTAAGTGTATTTAATTTATTTTATTTAATTAGTTTGAATTTAATATAATTATTTTGGTTTAATTATATGCGTTTTAATTATAGGACAAACTTCAGGAGAAAGGGGTGCCTACTTCCAGTACCCAGGACATTCTCACCATGATTTTGGGTAATCCCGAACATGATGGTCAGGTAAGGGGTTTGAGCCATTTTATCACCCCACCCAGATATTTTAAACTTCCTCGACATAACTCAAAGGCTGGAATTGAGTAGAAATTGACTCAAGTCCGTGAGCAAGTTATGAATGAGGGAGAATTTAAAGTGGAGTGTCAAATTTAAGGAGTTGGAGCAAGAGACAGTTAAAGGTGATCCTACAATAACCCCTCCATCGGATAATGTGAGTTCCTCCAAATGCCAGGATGGGCTTTCTATGACTCAGAGAAAAGCTGTAAATGTATTTTCAATAAGCTATAAACTTGATTTACTTTTTTCGTAAATATTTATACATACGCATACTCATAATGTTTTAAATTATTTCAGAAAATTATGTGCAAGTTGTTTGTGGATATTGATGATGAGGTTGTCGCATACGACACAATTATTGACACAACAAGCAATGACGTTCTAGTAGGAGAGGGGAATGTATGTTTGTCAATTGATTTAGTCATGATTGATGATGCCCCTGTATCTATCCTAGTTCAGGATGAGCTGCAGACTATGCGTCAGGCTCTGGGGTGTCATGTGCATTGGCTTAAACATCTAGTTAGACTTATAGAGGTAATGTATTTTTTAGTTATTAGTTATTTAGAAGTTGTAATAATCTTGTTTGAAACACTAAGTTAGCAATATTAAGGACAAATCTCTAAAGAAGAAATCTTCTATGAAGCCTGTTACACAATGGTCGAGAGTATCTCTACACAATGTTCCACGACGCCTAAAGTATCTCTACACAATGAACGAGAAGATGAGAGCAGATGAGGCCATTACAATCGATTATGAGAGTGCCATTTTTGGTTATGATAATGCTAGAATATTTTATGATAAAGATGATATTAAGCAATTATATGAAATGCGCGAGATATCTTGTAGTATAGTGTCAATTTATATGGAATAAAATGCTTAGTAATCGATTCAATAATTATATACATTTTTTATAAGATCCTCCTAATTGCTTATATTTTGGTGTTTTGTTTATTGCAGGTCCCTTTATCGGAAGTTGCGAGAGCAACGCATCAACTTATTTGTCTTTGTTGATCCCTCACTCATAGGTGCAACATGGGGCAATTCAGACAAGAGAACACGTTACATTCCAATATTTTGATAGCCACGCGACCTGGGTAATATGTTTTTGCTCCATTTAGTTTCTCCCATCATTAGATATTGGCCATCTTGGATTTTCACGAGAGCAATGCATATATCTTTGACTCTATTAATAATTTTAGTCATAAGGACCCGTAATAAGTTGTTATGAAGTAAGTTTTACTCTATAGTTAATAATTAAATGTATTATGAATTACACTAGGAAGATATATTAAGGGTTAAAATTTCTTTTGCAGGGTTTTCAACATGCTAGAACGTACAATTAGGAAATCCTTGAAATGGATAAAACCCCAGATATTAATTTATACATTTATTTTTTTATGTCTATGCTAAGTGTTTGGATTTATTAATCTATACAATTAATTTATATATACAATAGTGTCCTAAGAAAGCTGGGAGCGTTGAATGTGGCTATTTTGTTATGCATTTCATGAAACATATAATTGAGAATCGTAACAAGTCTATGAATGAAATGGTATGTAAATTAGTTATTGCTTCACTATGTTTAACATATTATATTGGTAGTGTAGAATAGTTTGACTAAAGTAATTTTTTTCTGGCAGTTCATGAACAAATCAACGTATACAGAAGAAGAGATTGATGAAGTATGATTTGAATGGTCCGATCACTTCGCTGAATATATGTGCTACTGGTTGGATAGCTAGCTTTAGGTTGCATTGATTTTATATATGATTATAAATAAGTTACTCGGTGTAATAAGTTATATTTTAAATATTATAGAAATGGTCTACAAATTATTCTGAATGAATTCTAAGTTTGTGGTCGTATTCTATCTAGACTTGTACATGTTTTTATTTGCATGATTGGGGATTAATAAAATTGAATTTTTTTTTAATTTTGCTGTGTCAAACATGATGGGTAATATAAACCCCGTCGTTACTGAACTAACAACAACAACGGTGTATATGTAAACCGTCGTTATCTGAACTACATTAACGACGACATTAGAACACTCATCGTGTGTTTAACACTTTACACCACGTGCCTTTAAATTTTTTTATTCCTGCACGTGGAATTGGCCATCATTCACGATAGTGTATATATAACCCATCGTCCTTTATCACACGTTTGAACCTAAAAGTAACCATGCAACTTCTTTTCTCTTATTCTCTCCACAATTTCTAATATATCGATATTGTCTCTACGTCTCGTCGTCATCTTCGATTCTCTATTTCTCTTTCGAATCAATTGTTTCCTAGTCTACTTAAACTTGAGATCTCATTTACATTCAACTTTGATTCTCTGATTTCTTTTTTATGCATCCAAATCATGAATTTGGAAGGTGTATTTCTTTTTTTTCTCCATCTTTTTTAATTTAATTATGTTAATTCTAGGGTAATAACGAGTTTTCAATATAATTTTTTATTCTCAGGATGGATAAATCGTGGATGTTTATGGATAGAACATGTACAAATTATGACATTCAGGTTGACAATTTTCTCAAGTATGCGATGGAGCATGGTAATGACCCTTGTTTCATATGTTGTCTGTATGTGAAATCTGAGAATCTCAAACGTTTCACTTTCTCTAAGGTAAGAAATCACTTATTCATTAATGGTATAGATCAAGGATATCAAACATGGGTGTGGCATGGTGAATTAGATAATTCTAGAAAAAGTATGTATGATATAAATGGAGAGAGAGAGATCTCATGTAGATATTGATGATTATGAATGTTCCGTAAATATAGTTGAAGCAGTAGAAGATTTTTATATAGATAATCCTGAGAAATTTGAAAAGATGCTTAATGACGCTAAGATGCCTTTGTACCCTAATTGTAAAAAGTTCACAAAATTATCTGCATTAATGAAGTTGTATAATTTAAAGGCCAAATATAGATAGAGTGACATAAGTTTTTCAGATTTATTAAATGTGTTAGAGGAAATGCTTCCAGATGGAAATCAAATGCCCGTTTCATTCTACGAGGCTAAAAAAACCTTGTGTACTTTAGGAATGGAGTATAAAAAAATACGTGCATGTCCTAATGATTGCATTCTATATAGAAATGAGAATGTAGTAGCAACTGTATGTCCTGTGTGTGGTGTCTCGAGATGGAACCCATCGAAGAATTTGTCAGGGGAGAAAAAAGGAATACCTGTAGAGGTGTTTTGGTATTTTCCTCCCATACCACGGTTTAAACGAATGTATAAGAGTAGCCATATTGTAAAAAAACTTGACATGGCGTGCTTATAATAGGGAAATGGATGGTAAATAACGTCACCCAACTGATTCTCCATCTTGATAGCTTATAGACCACAAGTGGCTGGATTTCACAACTGAGCCAAGATACTTTCTGCTAGCTATTGCAGCAGATGGGATAAAACCATTTAGTTACCTTAGTAGTAAATATAGTTGTTGGCATGTTATTATGGCGATATATAATCTCCTTCTAGATTGTGTATGAAAAGAAAATACATGATGTTAACATTGTTAATAGCTGGTCCTAAGCAACCAGGATATGGCATTGATGTTTATTTAGCACCTTTAATTGATGATCTTAAAGTTCTCCGGAAAGTGTGAATTAAGACGTATGATGCATATCGGGAAAAGAGTTTTACTCTTAGAACAGTCTTAATTTGGATGATCAATGATTTTCCTGCATGTGGAAACTTATGTGGATGCAGTGTTAAAGGTTATTATGCTTGTCTAATATGTGTAAAAGATACATATTCTATTAGGCTAAAACACAGCAAACAAAATACACATATAGGACATATAAGGTTTTTACCACGCACACATCCTTATAGAAGGCAAAAAAAGGCATTTGATGGTAATCAAGATCTTAGAACAACTCTAGCACCTTTTAATGGAAAACAAGTGTTGGAAAGAGTTGAGAAAGTTAGATTTACACTGGGAAAGAAGAATGTGAAGGAATCGGCGAAAGATGGAATGTCCAAATCTTACTTGAAGAAGAAATCAATTTTCTTCCATCTAGAATATTGGAAAAGCTTACATGTTCGACATTGAAAAGCTTCCATCTAGAACAACTCTTGATGTTATGCACATTGAAAAAAATATTTGCATGAATATTATAGGAACTTTGCTTGACATTTCTGGGAAGACAAGAGATGGGCTATCTAGTCGTATGGATCTTGTGGAATTGGACATTAGACCAGAATTGGTGCAAAAGTTGATGCAAAAAAACAGTCCTACCCCCAACTTGTTACAAATTGTCACAAGCAGAAAAGAAGAAACTATACACTACATTAGCTAATATAAAACTTCTTGAAGGGTACTCATCAAATTTTTGAAATCTGGTTTCTTTGAAAGATATTAGTATTAATGGGTTAAAATCTCACGATTGTCAGACATTAATGTAATATATACTCCTTGTGCCAATGCGTGGATTATTACCAGATCATGTAGGATATGTAATCACCAAACTTTGTTCATTCTTTAATGCAATTTGTTGTAAGGTTATAGATGTTACACAACTAGATGTGCTACAAAAAGAAATTGTTGTGGCCTTATGTATTCTCGAAAAAAAAATTTCCTCCCATATTCATCATCATCATGGTTCATCTCATTGTGTGCCTTGTTAGAGAGGTACGACTCTGTGGACCAGTTTACTTGCAGTGGATGTATCCATTTGAACAATATATGAAAGTGTTAAAGGGTTATGTAAGAAATCACAATCGTCCAGAGGGTTGCATTAGTGAGTGTTATATTGCTGAAGAAACTATAGAGTTTTACACCGAATATCTAGGAGTTAAATCAATTGGAGTTCCATGCTCAGATGATGATTTGAAAGATGGTAAGCCTTTATCAAGTGGTCATGTAGAAAGAATTGATCACGAACAGTATAAGCAAACACATCGTTACGTATTAGAAAATACTAATGAAGTTTAACCCTATATCTAGTAAGCATAATAATCTCAATCATTTTTTTAGCATGCTCATTATTTTTTATAATGGTTCTTTATTTCATACTCTATTTGAATTTTTGTTTTGTGCTGCTATATAGGAAACATATGAGTTTCTTGAGGAAGAAGTATCCTAACAAATCAAGAGACATAAATGGTTACAAGATGAACATAACTGGACATTATTTATTGGCTGCGTTTTCAGGTAAATGATATTGATGTATTTATAAGTGTAACAAATACACTGAAGTGGATAGCATACGACCTAACTTATGAGGTAATCAAATATTTTAGTTATGCCATGAATGGGTACGGATTTCATACAAAATGTCGTGATAACGATTGATGTTTCCAGAACAGTGGAGTTAGTGTAGTGGCAAATATAATGCAGATTGCAAGTGCTAAGGTAAACAATCTTATTTATTCAGACTTGTCCTTTTATGGAGTGATCCAAGAGATTTAGGTGATACATTATTAGATCGTAAAAGTATTATTGATGATAATTTAGGTGATACATTATTATATTGTTATTTGTTTGCGAAAGAGATGCCTTAAGTTGAAACATTTGACACAGATGATGAAAATGAGGTTGCTTATGTTCGACCTAATGGCGAAGACACTGTGATTATTGAATGTGTTACATGTAATTATGTCTTGTGGTTAGTATGATATTGGTGCATTTATAATTTGTTTAACTTTGTATGTTTTATCTTTTACTCAGGGTTGAACTAAATAATTTATAATACCACACATGAGTGGATAACGAAACAGTAAATATCAAATCAGCAAAACATGTACGAATGACAACTTTATTTCAGTACTCTTTTACTTTACTTTGTAATTGATGGGTTAAACTAACATTTATTTTTTGTAGGGTTCAACAATTAAGTAGATCAATTTGGGAGAAACTAGAACAACTTAAAGAAGTATTCAAAGTTCATTAGTTTCAAGGTTTTTGTAATTAATTACATTACTTGTTTTCTCTGGTCTATAATGTTAGAAATTTTGAGGATAATCATATTGTATGCAATGAAAAGTTATATTGTCTGTTGATATATTTGTAATATTTTTCTGTTTTCATTTATTGTTCAATTCTAATAGAATGGCTTAATTATACTGTAAATAAATTTAAACAAATATATATTACCAACAACGACGGTTTGTATACACATCGTCGTAAATATATAATAAAAATGATGGTTTCAAAAATTAAATAATAAATAATAAACAACGACGGTTTCTATACACATTGTTGTTAAAGACAATTCACCAAGGACGACAGTGTGTGCAGTAACCGTCTTCGAAGAACTACAAAACAACCGCCGTTCTTGTGTGTTTGAAGACGACAGTGTCTGGAACAATTGTCGTTTTATTTACTCGTCGTAACTAGTATGTGATTTTTTACGACACCTTTTAAGACGATAGATAGTCACCCGTCGTCTTTGTTTTTTCACGAAGGGAATCCCCGTTGTTAAAAAATAGTTTTGTAGTAGTGCATGGGAGCGACTTTTAGAAATACCTTGTCGCCAAGAACAAACTCCAACGGCTTCCTTTTTTGTCTCCAATTTGACAATGCCCTTTAATTTTTTATTGCTTTTTATTTACTAATGTATTTTCACATGCATTACTCATGTTGATTGTCTTAATGTTTAATTTATATATTCAATTTATTTTATGAAAGTTTGAGAAATATATTATGGTCCATCTCAATTACATCTAGAAAAAAATGGGATGATCACGTTAGATAAATTTGGTTTCGCTCCTTGAAAGTTACATATAAACGGTGGTAAGTGTCGAAAAATCTGGATTCATTTATCTCCTTATTTATTCCTTATTCCATTCATAAAAAAATATTAAGTCTAAAAAAGATCTCAAACACTAATAAAAAATATTAAAATTTTCTAAATAAATAGTCATATCGACCCTCTAATATTCTTATATCTAATGGTGTCCCCTAAATTAAAATCCTCTATTGTAAATTTTGAAAGCTATACAACCATTATTTATATTATTGTAAAGTCTGAGTAAATTGTATTTTATTCATTGCAAATCAAAGCATTCAAATTTTAGTATTTCCCATGAGCCAGATAATGCACTAACCATTCACTTTTATTAATCACTATCACAAACACTTATCTTTTCGGAATCCTAACTTTTCATTTTTCAAATCATACTCCATATAAAAGTTTTGTTGTTGTTTACTTCCCAATATAATTGCCGGTCCATTAGGAATTCCACGACTCTTCTCAGGCATAACCGCTAGACAAAATATGTCACGGCTTCGAAAAACAAAATGATTATCCAATGACAAATTCATCACTGCACCACCTCTGAATTGAAATGACAATTTCGGTAAATCATGTGTTTTTTTGTGTGAAACGTTGAAGCATAGTCCTATTTTTCCCATACTGCCCACTTTAGTATCTTTCCCCATCTGATGCTCAAACTCTCGTGATACGGCTTCAAAAATTGATCTTTCGAAGAATGTCAAAGCCGTGCCTGAGTCAACTATAGTCCCTCCCTGACCATCAACACCTGGTACCAAAAGCTTATGCGGAATGTTTATCGACTTCCTGTCTACAATGATAGATTCAAGAACAACATAATAATAGTCACGAAAATGAGTAGATGGGTTTTTATGAAATGGTGTGTATTTAAGATCCACATGTAAGCCACTATTTAAAGCAAGATAACTATGTTGCTCCTTATCAAACCAACGGCTTGACAAGCAATATCCAAATTTTGTAAGGCCCAACTGTGCAGGCAATGACACATTACTACGACCGAATCCAGCGATGCCATTAAGTAGTTTAGTGGAGGACGAGGAGCAACCAACGATAAAATTCTCCCTAGTTTCTTTCAAAATGTTTAAGCTTTCAAATAAAAGAACCCCGGTTGTTGACCCTAAACCATACTTCTGATCATAAGTAAAGGGTGAACAATTTTGGGGCTTGTTTTGTTGAACGCTTTGGCACTGGTTTGGAGATTGGCTCTTAAATAACCGACATTTAGAAGTACTGCATCTAAAAGGTTTTGAAGACAATGACTTGCTTGGGTCAAATGTTGGGATGTCGGTCATCTGCTTAATGAAAGGAAAACAATCATGACATACATAGTTAGATCCACAAGGAAACCAAACTAAGCTACTACCAGTATCCAATTCAAAATGAAGAGTTTGTTGAGGGATTCCAAAACTCAATTGAAATAACATGACACCCGTCACTTGAGGTAAAACACGAATATTTGAATGAAATGATTTAGAATTTTGTTGTTTGAGATATCGAGCTCTAATGAGAGAATTGGAGGCCAATAGAAGAAGGTTCTTGTGTGAGTGCAACTCAGAAAGGTTCTTAGAGGTTGACAGAGGGATGACAATAGTATTGTTTGTCTCGGTTGATGTGGAAGGAGATTTCGTGATGATGAAGAATAACAAAAAAAACATAAACCAAATAAATTTCTTCATTTTCAATGTATGTCTCCGTAAATGGGTTGCCAAATCACTATTGAGTTATTCGATATATATAGATGCCTAACTTAATAGTGTTCTTTTAATAGTCCAGAAATAAAATTAAATTGGCAATGGTTAGTAACTTTCGAAGAAGTAATTTGAATGCCTAACGTAATAATCCTTTTTTACGAATATTTAAATTGCGAAGCCCAAATTTTATTGTTGTGAGTTAATTTAGTGAAAATTACAATAAAAGTCACTTTCGAAGAAGTAATTTGAATAAGTGGCCGAATTTTTTTTAAAATTATCAAATTAGCCGAATTTTGGGGTTTGGGAATCATTGAGGGGCGAAATCATGTTATCACTCCATTTATTCATTTTTTAATTTATGTGAAATGATCACTGGCTTATCGCCTACAACGATTTGAGAGTAACACAATTTTGGAATTGATGCCTCAATGTAATAATCCAATGTTATGGAGGGCTGCTTGTATAATTTAAACTAATCCACTCACATCTATGCATTCACATACGCACTAAACCGCCCTATGAGTTTTTATTAAAGTAGAACTCTACAATAATCATTTTGTAAAATTCGACTCATTTACTAATTTTTACTTATCCTGACCCTCCACCTTCAATTCAAAATCAACTTATGAAATTACTAAAA
Source organism: Datisca glomerata (assembly GCA_003255025.1). NCBI lineage: Eukaryota > Viridiplantae > Streptophyta > Magnoliopsida > Cucurbitales > Datiscaceae > Datisca > Datisca glomerata. The sequence goes on from QANY01012783.1 coordinate 1,326,175, forward strand.
AGCCCCTTCACGAATTACAAACGACAGCTTGAAAATTGTGATGATTACACATTACACGAAACCCCACCTCTCTGTGTACCTCACTTGCATTTTCCTCATTTCTCTCTTACTGTTACTATCTCTCAGTCTATCGAAGTCGGAGCATCTCTCTTTGCAAATCCTTGAGTCTTTATCTTCCACAGCAAAAAATCACAACAAGGTAAGTTTTTTGGTTTCTGAGTTTTTATTTTTTGGATTATGAGGTGTTTCTTCTGGTTTTCTGAGATTTTTTTCTGGGTTTATGCATTTATGTTTTTTATGGATGTCTGAATTACAACAAGGTTATTTCTTTAGGGCTTTTAATATTTTTTTTGGGTTTCTAAGTACTTTTTTTTCCTGTTGGGTTTCTGATAATTTTTTTTTTCTGGATTTTTAAGGTTTTGGTCTTGCATTGTGACTGTTTTCTAGGTTCACGCTCATTGTGTAACCATCTTGTAGTCTACACAAGGATCGTGTAAACCTCGTGTACACTATAGGATGGTTACATGATGAACGTGTCCCACTCGTGTTGTCTACATGAGGGTCGTGTAAGCCTCGTGTAGACTATATGAGGATTACACAAGGATCGTGTACCCATCTTGTAGTCTACATGAGGGGGACATGTTCATAATGTAATCTACACGAGGCTTACACGACACTCATATAGACCATACGAGAACTACACCAAGGACGTGTACCCCACGTATAGTCTACATGATGACTACACGAGCATCGTGTTCATTTTTAGATATTATGTTTGCCTTGAATTTTCTATAGGTTATGGTTTCATGAAAGATGCAACTAAGATACATCCATGACGTTAACAAAATTCAAAAAGTAAGGGTCAATGCTAAGTGCAATATCCACTGCATAGAGGTTATCAAGACCAAGCTAACAGCTCCTCAACTCTCCCTATTTAGGAAGACATGCTTTGACCATCTCCTTAATCTCCCGATGTGAAGTTTTCAGCAACTATCTGGCACCAGATGCTGGCTAGGGAGACCGAATATGTCAACGGCATTCCATCTAAGGAGGAAACATGGTTTCTTGTTAATGAGAAACCAATGTGCTTCTCCAAGAAGGAGTTCTCATTGATGACTGGACTAAAGTTCAGTTACTCCCGGGATGAGAAGAAGACTCGTGTCCCCAATGGACTCTGTGATCTATACTTTCCCAAAGTCCAATTAATAACCATGGTTGAGTTGGATGAGAATTCTAAAAACTTTGAATATAAGGCAGATTCTGATAGGGTCAAGATGACTATGATTTATTTGCTAGAGCATTTTCTGTTGGGGGAAGGAAATCTGTACCCTAATTGAGAAAAGATGGATGGTTTTGGTTGACGTCCTTGAAGCGTTCAACCAATTTCCGTGGGGAGATATCTCTTTCTCCAAAACAATGAAACCATTTTTCGTTGTCAAGAATACAAATGTTGTTTTTGGTGATCATAAAGATCAAGAAAAAAATATAGAAATCCCCCACTGCTGTTCATGGATATTCACTCAAAGATGTCCATTTGCCTTCCAGGTACCACTTATTTAATTCTATGTAGTGATGTATTGAATTATTTATTTGTTGAATACTAAATTATTCTCTTTTATTTAAATAGGCATAGCTATTTGAAACAATCCCCTTGGCGGGTAGTTTGTATGGTAAACAAGTTTCGACCAAGGTGCCAATGATTCTCAAATGGTGTCCGACCACGATAGTACGTTTTGAGAATCTTCATAAAGAATTTTTTTCGAAGGAGAATGTATGTTGACAAGTTAATTTATATTACTTTCACATATACTAATTTATATTTTTAGTTGACAGTTCTTTCCTTAGTCCCTACTGAGGAGGAAGAAGAAAAAGCTAATAAAAGATAGTTGTTGGAGAGAATGTATGTTCAAAATCATTTTCTACCCTTCTTTTTCTTGAACATGGACCTCGTGTAGTCATCGTGTAGTTTACACGATGGTTACATTGATGTTATGTTGTCATCATGTAGATCAGTGTAACCATCGTGTAGATTATACGAGGTCCGTGCAACAATCGTGTAGTCTACACGAGGGATACTCGAGGTCTGTGTAACCGATCATGTAGTCTACACGATGACTACACGAGGTCTATGTAACTGATCGTGTAGTCTACATTTTTCTTATTTGTCTGCTTAATATTACATGTTGTTGTAGTTGACGCATCCTCAATCACCCTTTCTAGTAGAAGAGGAAGCTAATGAGGAGGAGGAGGCCATTGAAAATGGAAGAGGAGGAGAAGAAGAGGAGGAAGAGGTCCGAGGAGGACATTGAAAAAACAGAGGAGAACAAGATTGTGTCCAAGAAGTTCAATGGACATGAACATTGGGTGAGGAAATGTCTGATTGGAATGGACCAAAAGATTATTTCAATGGACAAGAAGATTTTGTCAATGCAATCATACATTTTCTTTGCAATTTCCCAAATTAAAAAATTTTGATGGATCATCTGGTAACATCAATGCCCGATGATTATTCATTTAGTCCTCGATCTGTCATGATTATGGCTAGCGACGGGAGGAGACGGAGATGGAGAAGGAAGAGAATGATGAATGAAGAATGAGAGAATGATGGAAAAGAAGAAGAGATGGTAGAGAAGGAAGAAAAAAAAAAGATGGTAGAGAAGAAAGAATTAGAAGAGAAGGAATAGAAGAAAGAAGAAGAAAAAGATGAAAAACAAGGAGAAAAAGAAGAAGATAAGGCAGAAGAAAAAGAAGAAGAAAGGGTATAAGAAGAAAATGAAGAGAAAGAAGAAAGAGAAGGTGAGAAGGAGGAACAAGAAAAAGAAGGAAGAGAAGAAGAAGAAGAGAAATAAGATAATAAGGAGGAGGAAGGTGAAAAGAAGGAAGACGAAAAAGAGAAAAAAGTAATAGAAGAGAAACAAGAAAGGGAAGAGAAAAAGGAAAAAGAAGAACGAACAGAAGAAAAAACAAAAAAAGAAGAAAAAAACAAAAAAAACAAAAAAAGATGAAAAAGAAATACACAAAGAAGAAGAAAAAGAAGGGAAGACGGTGAATAAAATAAGAATTAGAAGAAAGATTGAGGAAGAAATAAATGAAATAAAAAGAAGAAGAAGAAGAAGAAGAAGAGGAAGAGGGAGAAGAAGAAGAGGAAGAGGGAGAAGAAGAAGAGGAAGAAGGAGAAGAAGAAGCGGAAGAGGGAGAAGAAGAAGCGGAAGAGGGAGAAGAAGAAGCGGAAGAGGGAGAAGAAGAAGAGGAAGAGGGAGAAGAAGAAGAGGAAGAGGGAGAAGAAGAAGAAGAAGAGGGGGAAGAAGAAGAAGAAGAGGGGGAAGAAGAAGAAGAAGAGGGGGAAGAAGAAGAAGAAGAGGGAGAAGAAGAAGAAGAGGGAGAACAAGAAGAAGAAGAGGGAGAACAAGAAGACGAAGAAGAAGAGGGAGAGGAAGAAGAAGAAGAAGAAGAGGGAGAGGAAGAAGAAGAAGAGGAAGAGGAAGAGGAAGGAGAAGAAGAGGAAGAAGAAGAAGAGGAAGAGGAAGAAGAAGAAGAGGAAGAGGAAGAAGAAGAAATGGAAGAGGAAGAAGAAGAAGAGGAAGATGAAGAAGAAGAAGAGGAAGAGGAAGAAGAAGAAGAGGAAGAGGAAGAAGAAGAAGAGGAAGAGGAGGAAGAAGAAGAGGAAGAGGAAGAAGAAGAAGAGGAAGAAGAAGAAGAAGAAGAGGAAGAAGAAGAGGAAGAAGAAGAAGAAGAAGAAGAGGAAGAAAAAGAAGAAGAAGAGGAAGAAAAAGAAGAAGAAGAGGAAGAAAAAGAAGAAGAAGATGTTGAAAAAGAAGAAGAAGATGTTGAAAAAGAAGAAGAAGATGTTGAAAAAGAAGAGGGAGAGGAAGAGGAAGAAGAGGAGGGGGAAGAGGAGGAAGAGGAGGGGGAAGAGGAGGAAGAGGAGGGGGAAGAGGAGGAAGAGGAGGGGGAAGATGAGGAAGAGGAGGGAGATGAGGGGAAGAGGAAGAAGAGGAGGAGGAAGAAGATGAAGAGGAGGAGGAAGAAGAAGAAGAGGGAGGAAGAAGAAGAAGAGGAGGAAGAAGAAGAAGAGGAGGAGGAGGAAGAAGAAGAGGAGGAGGAGGAAGAAGAAGAGGAGGAGGAGGAAGAAGAAGAGGAGGAGGAGGAAGAAGAAGAGGAGGAGGAGGAAGAAGAAGAAGAAAATATTGCATTGATAATATCTGTATTGATGGATTCAGTTCGGTCAGTGGAGCATCCAAATGATGGAGAAGATGAAGAGCTCGTCTGCCTTGGTGAACTCAGTAAGAGGAAGATAAAGAGATCTCGGGTCGTAGAGTCACCTACTTGGGAAAGTTAACAAGTTGAAAAGAAGAGGCAGCGAAGGAAAAAATTGATGAGAATATCGTTGCCCGAACGAACATCAAACATTTTCAACCATATGGTGATGTATCTTTAGAGATGAAGCCTGTTTTAATTCCTGGTTCACCCCCAAGAACAAAGTAAGTTATGTAATTTTACTTCTTATTCTCATACAGGATGGTTGCACTGAGTTCATGTAGTAACTGATATGAGATTTATATCTTCATCTCTCTATATGCAATCAAATTGCTATTAAATATTTATAAAATCTTATTTTTGATATTTATAACTTTACCCATATATTTAAATTTTTTAAAATTCACCCCCATATTTTCAATTGCCGAAAATCAGTATCTCTCCACAGTGTTAGAGTTGTATCAAATTTATCAATCAAATTGATAGATTTAATTGAGCATTATCAATGAATTAAAAAATTTATTTTTATTTACTAATTATCTAATAATTAGATGATAATAAAGTAATTAATTTTAATACAATTAATCACACTTAATTAATTAAGTGACATTACCCATCACATATAGGTGTAGAAAATATGTCTTGGGACCAAAACACATTTTGATCCAGTTTACTTTGTTTTCTATTCCTGTTCTCATGAGCTATTTCTGAGACCGGATAGACCCACATGAACAAAGCTAATGATTCAGATATCCGGTCACTTGTCCGACCCTCTGTTAGCTGACAATTGGATTGCGAGATTGGAGAAGATCTTTCAATTTATATTTTGATTAGAGACTCAAAAGATTGGTTGTGCAACTTTTATACTGACACAAGAAGGTAAAAAATGGTGGGAGCTCACACAAAGAGCTCATGATGTTATGCATAGTTTGGTGACTTGGGATCAATTTAAGGAGTTGTTCTTTGAGAAGTATTTTTTTTATCACAGTCAGGGCAAGCAAGGAGGCTGAATTTCTTAGGCTGGTGCGAGGTAATATGATTGTTGCTGATTATGAAAGAAAGTTGAAGGAATTATGTCACTACGCCACACAATACGTTGATAACGTGATCAAGAAGGCTCAGACATTCAAAAAGGGACTTCGTCGATAGATAAAGGATTCTGTGTCTCTCCATAAGCACACCGCCTATGCAACAGTGGTTGAAGTAACCTTGTTAATGAAACAGAATCTTCAACCTCGTGCGCCACCAAGGTCAGATTAGTCGTTTTATAGAAAGAGAAGACCTCATAATTCTCATTCAGGTTCCCACAACGTAAAAAGATAGACAATAAAATCAAATCCCTCGTGCGCTACATGAAACAAGCACAATAGAGGCCAGTGCTTTAAGGAAACAATACTTCCTTTAAGTGTGGAAAGACTTGGCATTACCTCAGACAGGGCCATTTACTTGCTCAATAAGAGAATAGCAACGCCGTTGGAGAAATAGAAAAAGGGAAGATTTTCGCACTTTCTCCAGGAAGTTAAGCAGTCTGATACAGTTATGGCAGGTACATTACTTGTACTAGGACATTCAAATTTTACATTGATTGATTCTAGATCCATGCACTCTTTTGGCTAATAAGGCGATGGAGTGTTGCTAAGTGATGATAGCAGATTTTATTATGGATGTTTGGATGATAGTTTTAGGGATGCATGATTTTGACATGATCGTAAGGATGGACTGGTTGGCTGCTAATTATGCCAACATAAACTGCTATCAAAAGGAAGTTCATTTCCTACCTCCTGGTGGACCTAGCTTTAAATTTAGGAGATCTCAGCAACGACCAATGCCAAAGGCCATATATGCTTTAGAGGCACAACGTCTTCTTGATCATGGTAATTAGGGCTATCTAGCTTATGCTTTGGACACTTCTAAAACACATGTGGATATTGGTTCAGTTTCAGTCATCTACGAATTTTTTGATGTCTTTCTCGATGAATTGCCACTATTTCCTCCTCCTTGGGAGAAATATTTTTGTATTATGTTGGTACAAGGCACTACCCCTGTATCCAAAGCTTTGTATCGTATGGCTCCTGCAGAGTTGAAAGAACTTAAGGACCAACTTCAAGAATTACTGGATAAGGGTTTCATTAGACCCAATGTTTCACCTTGGGGCACTCCAATATTATTTGTTAAAAAGAAAGATGGATCAATAAGGCTATGCATTGACTATATGGAGTTTAATAGAGTCACTATCAAGAATAAGATTCTGTTACCGCGCATTGAAGATTTGTTTGATCAATTTCAAGGAGCATCAATATTCTCTAAGATTGATTTAAGATCATATTACCATCAACTCATGATTTGAGATGATGATATCCCTAAGACAACGTTTCATACTCGTTACGACCACTACGAGTTTCTAGTGATATCGCTTATATTAACTAATGCTTCGGCAACCTTTATGGATTTGATGAACATGGTGTTCAAAGAGTAGTTAGATTCTTTTGTGATTGTATTCATTGATGATATACTGGTGTACTCTAGATCGGAGGCTGAGCATATGGATCACCTCAGGATTGTTTTATAAGTGTTAAGGACACACCAATTATATGCCAAATTCCAGAAATGTGAGTTTTGGCTTCAGCAAGTGGTATTATTCCTTGGTCATGTGGTGTTTCGAGATGGAATCTCTGTTGACCCGTCTAAGATTGAAGCAGTGCTCAACAGGCCTCAACCGAGAAATGTTGGGGAAGTTCGCAGTTTTCTTGGTCTAGCAGGATATTACAAAAGGTTTGTGGAGAATTTTGCAAAGATCATTGTTCTGCTTACTCTGTTTACTACGAAGAATGTGACATTTACGTGGACAGCTGAGTGTGAAAAATGCTTTCAGAACTTTAGAGAAAAATTAGTGATAGTACCAGTATTTACCATTCCAGATGGTAAGAGTGGCTTTGTGATTTATAGTGATGCTTCCAAGAGAGATTTATAGTCATAGCATATGCTTCTCGTCAACTCAAGCCTTATGAACATAACTATCCTACGCATGATTTGGAGTTGGCTGCAGTTGTATTTACCCTCAAGATTTGGATACATTACTTGTATGGCTGTAATTGCCAAATTTACACTAATCCTAAGAGTCTTAAGTACTTTTTCATTCAGAAAGTGTTTAACATGAGGAAACGCCGTTGGTTGGAACAGGTGAAGGATTATGACTATGAGATCATTTATCACCCAGTAAAGGCAAATGTATTACCTGATGCCTTAAGTCAAAAAGCAGCTTATTCAGTAGCTCTTATTATGTCTCAAGAGCATATCCTGAAGGATTTTGAATGTGCTAAGATGCAGGTCTTTCTGAAAGACACTATACGCAGCTAGCTCAGCTCACAGTTCAACCGACATTGTGTCAATGTATTATCGATGCACAGAACTCAGACTCGGAGTTGCTTCTGATTCATAGTGAAGTGGCTTCAGAGAAAAGACAAGGATTCATTGTTGCTAATGATTCAACTCTTCGGTTTCAAAAGACGATTTACGTTCTGAAAGATGCAATCAATAGGTAAGAATTACTTTTAGAGGCTCATAGTTCATCATACATTGTGCACCCTAGAAGTACTAAGATGTATCACCATTTAAAGTTATATTATTAGTGGAATGGTATGAAGCGTGATATCGTTGAGTTTGATAGTAAGTGTTTGATGTGTCAACATATCAAGGCTCAGAGACAGCGATTATTTGGGATCTTGCAACCATTAAGAATTCTGGAATGGAGGTGGGAGCATGTGGCTATGAACTTCATTTTAAGGCTACTGAGGACGGTAAAGGTTATAACTCCATTTGGGTTGTAGTGGATCGTCTTACCAAGTCTGCACACTTTTTACCTGGCAAGACGTTATTCTTAGTTGAGGATTGGGCTCGGTTGTAAATCTAAGAGATAGACTTCATGGAGTCCCAATGTCTATAGTATCAGATTGAGATCTACGGTTCACGTTAAATTTTTTGTGGATTCTACAGAAAGCTTTGGGTACTCAATTGAATTTTATTACGACTTTCCATCCGTAATCTGATGGGCAATCTGAGCGTACGATCCAGATGTTAAAAGATATGGTTCAAACTTGTGTTTTTTATTTCTTTGGTAGTTGGGATGCACAGTTGACACTCGTGGAGTTTGCATACATAACAGTTACCAGGAAATGATTGGTATGGTTCTGTTTGAGGCACTTTATGGGAAAAAGTGTCGTCGCCAGTTCATTTGGATGAAGTTGGCGAACCGAAGTTTTTAGGCCCTGACTTAGTTCAGTCTACGAATGAAGCTATTTAGAAAATTAGGAATAGAATGAAGATCGATCAGAGTAGGTAAAAGAGTTATGCAGATGTTAGGAGAAAAGACATTGAATTTGAAGTGGGTGGTCATGTGTTTCTCAAGGTTGCGTCAATGAAGGGTGTCATGCGTTCTGGACGTAAGGGGAAGATGAGTCCCATATTTATTGGTCCTTTTGAGATATTTGATCGTATCGGTCTCTTAGCCTACCGACTCGCTTTACCACAAGCTCTTTCAGGCATTCATAATGTGTTCCACGTCTCAATGCTTCACAAGTACATGCCTGATCCAACACATTTCGTTGATTTTGAATCTCTCTAAGTTCGTGATGACCTCACTTATGAAGAAAAACTAGTTAGAGTTCTAAAGTGTGGGAATCAGACTGACTCTTCATAGTAGAATGATTCAGTTATTCAAAGTTCTCTGGAAAAATCATCGGACTAAGGAAGCAATGTGGGAACGAGAAGCAGAGATGCGTGTCAAGTACCCATAGTTATTTCAATAAGGTACATTTCTTTCGAGGAAGAAATTTCTTAAGGGGAGAAGAATGTAATAACCAAATTTTATTAGGTTTACTTGTGTAATTTACGCTAACCCACTCACACCTATGCACTCACATACACACTAAGCTAACCCTATTGTCTCCCTCACACCCACGTTTTATCTCTATCACCCATAACCTCCCTTACTCTCACATTTTTTATCTCCAATGAAACCACCCTATCTCCCATATGTTAATTGCCCTATATTTCTCCATTTTCCAATTTCATCTTCTTCTTCAGTGTTCTAATTCCTGGTAAGTGTTCATCTTCTTCTTTCTTCTCTTTTCTTTCTTTTTCCTTGTTTTCTCCCTCCTTAAACCAATATTTTTCTATCTAAATGTTGAAATATCCAATTCTAAAATTTTTCATTAATTTCAGTGAATTTTTTCATCTTCCGTCTCTGTTTTTGAGTTATCGCTACATCACTGTCGTTCCTCCCTCCTGTTAAGCTTCTTGCTTCTCATTCTCATTTTCTTCTCTTTTCCTCCTCTATTGAATCTATATTTTTTATTAATACGTTGATGCATCAAACTGAAATTCTGTTCTCTGATTTCCAGCAATTTACATTCTTTTTTGTCACTGCTTGTTGAGCCATTCTTACATTGTCGTCGTCGATCAATTCTAGTATGGTGTTTGGTTTTCCCTCTCTCTATTTCTTCTCCTTTTTCTTTGGTTTGTTGCTCTATCTGATTTCATCCATGTCTCTCTCTATTTTCTTTTCCTTCCATGGCAGCCTCCTTCTCATCTTTTCCAGATCATTGCTTCATCGTCATCGTCGTTGCCTTCGTCGTCAGTAAACTTGATTTCCTTCTTTCTCTCTCAGTTCTGTTTGGACTGTAACTAGGTATTTTGACCAATTGTCTTTGACCCGACCTGAATCAGTTCAATCAGACTAGACCAAAATGGTTCAATCAGACTAGATTGAGTGAGATCAAACCAGTTTAGTCAACCTAACCAAACCTGACCAGTTCATCCCAACCGAACTGAACCAAACAAGTTTTAGACTATCCAGACCAAGTTGAACTGACTTGAGCCATTTTGATCAGATTTCACTCATTTTGTTTCCACCTATTTCCGTCCTCATTCGCTAGCCTAATTTAATAAATAATCAAGATTATTATATATATACTTAGTGATCCAGGATCTGTGAATTTCAGGTCAATAGTTGCTGAATTTAATTCGTAGCAGGTCTTACATAGTAATTCAGTTCATATGTTATATGTATAGCATATAACATATGAACTGAATTATATTATTATTATTTATTTCTTTATGTTACTCAATCTTATGAACAAGTGTTTTATATAATTTTTATATCACGATGAAATTATTTACCATGTTTTGTATGATTATATTTTCAATTATACATGTAATAGTTGTATCATTTATATTCATGAAAAAGTTATATATTTACTCATGTATATATAATAATGTGAATTATGAATCTTAACTCAAGTAAAGTGATAAATAAAGAAGAGGTAGACTTAGTCATATCCCTTGGTTATCAAGTAACCAAATTGTTCACGTCATGTTATCAACTATACGGTTGGGTGTCACCATGTTCACCTCAATGTCCTTAAGGCTCAAATAACTTTAGTGACATTACTTTCAGGACACCCAATCCGTCATGTTCGCATTCACGTTACAAGTTTCAATTCAAGTGTGAAACAATTTTTGTTAGATTGTTAATCAGGGGATGTGCCTAGTCGAATTATGATCAAGGAAGTACAAGTACCAGCAGAAGTATAAGTACAAGTTCAAGTTATATGTTAACCATGAAATCAATTATGTTAGGTACAAATACTTTATGTGAATTAATGATCAAGTGAATGTGTTAAATTTAAGTGGTATGAGTTATATGTTTATATTTATGTCATGTAAAGCTTATTATTTTATGAGTTTACTTACTGAGTATTTTTAATACTCACCCCTCATAGATGAATATGTTGCAGGTGATGGCGAGCGGCAGGAGTGAGAGACTATCATAGACAACAAAAATATGAGATTTTCACTAACTATGTTTATATGATATCTAATTCAGATTTTCATTAAATTATAGTTGTTTTCATAATTTATGGGCTTTTCATGTTTTATTTTACAAATTATGTGATTGAATTTTCACGTCTTATGAAGTTATCACGTTGATTTTATTGCAGATTAATTCATCATTTATTATAATTTATGGAATAAATAATTTTTATATAATTTTTGGCTTCCGCTATTTAATGTTAAAGTTAGAGTGAAATTAGGATTTTTAATTTGGAGATTTTCTCAAATTATGGTTTTTAAGTGAATTGGAAAATTTTGAATTGTGAAATTACATGCATGTTAACCCTCAAGAACCGGGGCGTTACATATTATGTATTGAATGAGTTTCCTTATTTTAGTGTGAAGGAATTCAAGTTTTTAGAGGTTATAAATATGGTTATAAAAAGGGTTTGGTGGCTCTACTTCCAAGATAGTAGGTTGCTCAAGACAAATCGAGAATGATGATTTTTATCTAAGCTAGTTATTGTTTCTAATGTATGATTCTTTATGTGTTGAGTTTAGATTTGGGTGTACTGATATTTGAGTTAGGTGATTGTCTTGATATTCAGTATGTAATGATGCTGTTATAAATAGATATCGTGGACGTAGACGAATGGTGTAACTAAGATCACTATGTGAGCCACCATTTAAAACAAGGTAACTGTTTTTCTTGTGATCAAGCTGACGACTTGACAAGCGATATGGGAATTTCATAAGGCCCATTTGAGCAGGCAATATCGCAAGCGTACAACCAAGCCCAGCGATGCCATTATGTACATTGACATAGGATCAATTGCAACTAACAAGAAAATTCTCTGCATAATGACTTAGAAAGTACAACGTTTCAGACAAGTGAATGCCAATTGTCGATCCTGTCGTATTGGAAATCATAAGGGATGCGTGAACGATTTTGGGGTTTGTTTGTTTCATAGTTTTGGCATTATTGAGATCGACTGATTTTTACTAATGTTCTTTTAGAGTTGCTGAATTTCATAGGTTTTGAAGAAGATGATTTACTTGGATCAATCGTCAAGGTTTTTAAAGGGTGATTTCGTAAAGGAACCTTACTATATGAAAAGTAAACAAGAGAGAAGAATTTAAATATGATAAATTGATTGTGTTTCTTTTAGTCCGTTTTTAGGTTACATCATCCTCTATTTAAAGAAAAAAATTTATAAGTACACATTGGTTACATGAATTCAGATTTTCCTTATCTATCTATAAAAGAACTTTAAGATAAAACGACTCTATCTTTGACTTGGTCCTCAACTGATTTTATCCTCGACCAATCTCGTTTGCTAACTCTACCTGAAGGTCATGATAGCTTGGCATTAGTTATCCATGTATTTGATCTTTTGCCATATTTCTGAATGATTTTGGAGCTACTCCCTAGATGACATGGATGGCCAATCACCAATACCCGCAGAATTTCCCCTATTGCATTCAGTGTTCGTGAACTATTGATGTGCAATGAATTTCCCTAAAGCTTTGGGGACCCATGTCCGAGTAGGAGACAACATCACAATAATTCTTTGTTGTTCATGTCCCTTTCTGTTTATTAGTCTTCTTTCCAAAAAGGGTTTAAAGATGAAACATAGAGCAACGATGTTCTAAGACTTCTTATTTCCTCTTAAGATGCATATATTTTTTTATGTAATCGTCTATATCCGTTCACTTGTCATCCATCAGTAATGTTGCGTTATATTCCCATTTTAGTTTCCTATCACCATATGATCCTTTAAAATGTAGTTCCTTTCCAGACGTGTCATTGCGTTTATTGTTCTCTTCTCTAAGTCGTCTAAGACCAATGGCCCCATTTACTTTTGAGAACTCATGCCTATTGTAAGACATTTAGCTCTGTAGGACTGAAGCTCATTGTATAACCAAGTGGAGAGCACATGCCCATTGTAGGATATTTAACTCGAAAGGACTTAAGCTCATTGTAAAAACATGTGAGTTGTTTATTTTAGAGACAAATACCAATGGTAGAACATTAGTTCTCAAGGACTTAAGTTCATTATAGAACCAAGTGGCCCCATTTTCGTCATGCTTCTGATGAGTGCATTGAAAACATTTAAAGTAAATGGAAACCACTTTTACGTGGAAAATCTTTAAATTGAAAACAACCATGGGAAGTTATTCTCTTTATTATGAAACTAGAAAATAACAAATAAATCAGACATGATAACTTCACAAATGAAGTGCATTCCATGGTTTAAGCAACTCTTCGCCATGCTCCATTATCAAGTAGTAATATATGTATTTCTTCCTCCAATGCTTTGATGATATATGGGTCTTCCCAGTTTGGTCCTAGATTTTCTTCATTTGTCTGAAAATATTTTCTTAAGTATAAGATCTATGAACGAGAACTCCCATTGGCAAACCCTCCTTTGGAAGTAGGATTTTTTTTTCTTGATTGTAACTAGCTAGCCTAATGAGCGTCACTTCTCTTTTATTCTTTTAGAAAATTAAGATTCTTTATCATCAGTTATGTGTTGCAACTTCATCAGTATTTGACCTCAAAGTTGGGCTTCCCATCTACATCAATATAATTGTTCTGCTCTAAATGCTTATGAAAATGGGGTTTCACCCGTCGATTCTCGTGGAGTGGTTCTATAGGCCCATTGTACTTAGGAATTTTATCACCCCACTTACCTTTGAAATATTCTAAATGTTTCTTCCAACTTTTTTTTTGGTAAATGAAAATATATTAACCAAAAAGATACTTACAAAAATACAAGGGCATCTCCCAGGGAAAATAACGTATACATGTTTCTTCAAACTTGCTTTCATTAATTTATTTGATCTTTCTGCCTGGTCATTTTCTTGTGTGTAGTAGAGTGTATAGAATTTGTTCATTGATTTGAGGCGCTTCCGCATAACATTTTCACTATGCTCCTCATGAAGTACAATTCATTATCCAAAACCAACATCTTTGAAATCCTATATCCGCGAATGATATTTTTTCATTAAAAAAATTCTTGACCTCTTTCTCACAGACTCTGGCTAGAGCTTCCGCTTCGATCCACTTGGTGAGAGAGTTAGTTGTGACTAGTAGGAAATTCTTTTTAGAAGGAGCCATTAGAAGCAGTCCTACAACCTATAGTCCCCATTATATGAACGACCATGGGCTTGTTAAAGTTCTCAGATCCTCCCACGCCATCTTAGGAACAGGAGTAAAGCGTTGTCATCTGTCGCCTCCACGTGCACCTTTGGTCAATATTACCCTTTGTTTAATACCTTATTTTCAAGGGATCTCCCTCTGACGTGATTTACATAGATTCCTTCATGTATTTCAAATACCACGTACTTGGCCTCAGCGAGTGTGAGGCACTTCAGATACGGCCTAGAGAAAGAACTGTATAATTTTTATTTAATTAATGAATATCTAACACTTCATTGTTGAGGTTTGTGTGCCTTCATTTTATCCCCGAGAGCTCTACAATGAAAAGATAACAAATTATGTCCTCCTACAAGTTTCGTTCTTGACTATTTGTTTCAATTTTAGTTTCAATCTATAACAATAGTTTGATACTTGGCTCGTTGACGAATTCCATAGGGATGTTTCTCCTATAAGGAAGATGAACGGAAGATCCCAAGGTAGCCAAAACGTCTGTAAGGACATTTTTTGTTTTGAGTATCTACTTGACTCCATACTCTTTAAGCAGCAACAACATTTTCTTGATAGAAGTCCTTGGCAGGTAACACATATCATACTGTCCCGCTTCAAGTTTCGACTTGGCAAGTCTTCTAGTCATCTGTTGTGAATTCACCAATTGTCATATCATATTGTTTGTATGGCCTTGGAAGTATGGTCTCAATTTCCTTACTACGGTCACTAATGCAAGTATCGATTTCTCAATTTTTAGACCTTATTTTTATCACGCCAAGGCTTTTGCTTACGAGATATACTGGTCTATGTTGCTCATTTTTTATCCTGAATAGCGTGGCACTCACCGGCATTTTTGATACCATAAGATAAAGTAGTAGTGCTTCACTTGGTAGGCGGTTTTGAGAGCAATGACGAAGATGCCAAATATTCTTTTATTTTTTATAAAGTTTATTCACACTCGTCGTCCCACTGATGCCTAGAACTCTTCTTTAACTTCATAAAAAGGGTTTGCACTTATTTGTTAACCTAGTAAAAACTTTGTTAATGCTGTCAATTTCTCGTTCAGGCTCTGAATCTCCTTTTTATTCCTTGGGGACTTCATTCCCATTATGGCTTTGACCTAATCTAGATTGACTTCTACTCTTTTATGAGTGACCAGATGTCTTAGGAATATCCCTGTTGAAACTCTGAGATAACATATTTTGAGGTTCAGCTTCATATTGCATCATTTGAAGATTGAAAATGCTTCATTTAGGTGGTAAATATGTTGTGCACGCCGTTCTGGCTTCACAAGCATACTGTCCACATATACATCCATAGTTCACCCGATATGTTCCTTAAAGACTTTATTGACCAGCATTTGATAGATTGCCCCTGCATTTTTATGTAAAAGGCATTACTTTATAACTAAATATCTTTAGATCTGTTATAATTGAGATTTTCTCTTAATCAAGTTAGTACATTTTAACTTAATTATACCCTCGAGTATGCATCCATGAAGCTCAAAAGCTTGTGGCTTAAAACTACATCTACCATCTAGTCGGTCTGTGGTAAAGCATAATCATCTTTCGGGCACGTCTTGTTTTACATCGGTGAAGTCTACGCAAATTCTCAACTTCTCACTTTTCCTTTTCACCATTACTATATTTGCTAGTCATTCTGGGGAGTCTACTTCTCTAATGAAGTCTGCATTGAGTAGTTTCTCTACTTCTTCTTATATGGAAACTTTTCACTCTAGGGCGATCGTCCGCTCTTTAATAGTTTTACAGGTTCCATAAAAATATCAATGTCTAGTTTATGGAAAGTTAATCATTCGTTATACCTAGCATTTTTGTGGCCGTCGAAGTGAAAACTTCTAAGTTTTGTCAAAGAAATTTGGTCAACGTGACTTTTTCTTCACTGGTTAGTTTTGCCCCAATCATTTGTCATTTCTTCATTGATATGTCCACAATTCTATTTTGCTGGCTGCCTCGAACCTTGTCATCGTTTAATTGTTATTGACCAACTACCTCATTTCCTTTCCTTTCCTTGAAACAATAACTTCATCTTTGTAATTGAATTAAGCACTGTAACGACACAATAATGAGCAGCCGACTGGTCTCCCTTGACTGTGTTAATCCCATCAGGTGAAGGGTGCTTCAGTGTCTGGTGATACGTTCATGGCACTATATAGCGTCTTGTGATATGTAGTAAATCTATGTTCTTCCAAGTATAATATTATATGGCGACAGTTCGTCTAGCATGATAAAATTCGTTATCAAGTTGTATGGTTTTGCATGCATGGGAAGTGGCAAGATCTTTCAAAGTAATTTATTGCTCCTTTAGACCTGGTTAGCGGTTGGCCTGCCCCAAGCAACTTGGTTGTAGCCATGGACATCTTTGCTATAGTTGACCGAAGCAATACATTCATTGCATTCCCATCATCGAGTAGAACCCTCAGCAACAAACATGCTCCAATTTCAATTATGATCACCAAAACGTCATTGTGCTCTTCCCATTGTATGATATCTAGTTCATCAAATATGATCAAAATGGTGTTGCAGTCCTCAGTCAATTCACTGTCTTTTTACAAAGTGGGTTTCTTGCAGTATACCTTTCGCTCCTTCCACTATCCTCAACGGGTCTTTGTTTTTGGATTGTTCATTTTTTTCTTCCGTCCTCATTTTTCTCCTTCTTGGCTACAAAGTGCCTCAAATATCCCTCTTTTTATCAACTCCTTTATATCATACTTTAGCTGATAACATTCCTTTGTGAGATGGCCAATGCTCATATGGAACGAGCAATACTTATTTTTGACTTTTTTAATTTGGTTTTGTGAGTGGTGTGGCCCTTCTCTCAGACATTATTTGTGCTTTATGGTTTCCAAGATTTGATTGACTAGTATAGTCAAGGGAGTTTTATCCCTTGGATGAATCCATTATGTAATCCTGAACTTCTGTTCTGCCTTTTCACACATGTCTTGCGTTTGCTCAACTTTATCTATCGTCCTTTTTCCCTGTCTCAACTTCTGTTTGGTAGACCGCTATTCTGAAGACATTTCTCTGAATGTTTCAGAATACTTTTCTTCTCCTCTTCTAAAGTAATGTTGTTTGTGCTCTTATAAAATTTTCTCCTCTTGTACGCATCTTGACCTTTAATAAATCATCAAAGAGGATCGAGTTGGGTCCAACTTGCATTTGAATGCTAGCTTTGCTACGCGATCCTCCAAATTTTCTTCCTTCGTCATCTCATCTTTGAAAAGGTGGGTATAGTCCCATAAAGTTTCTCCGTTCTTTACTGAAATGGTGAGTAAGTATTATGAATCGTCCATGACTGGCCGATAGGGGAGTATAATTCTAGAAAGATAGATGTCATTCTAGAAAAATTATTAGTTGAACAGGAAGGGAGGGAATGGTACAACTTTAATGCATTATCGTCTAGGCTGGCTTGGAACATTTTACACATTAGTTCGTCTTCATGCTGATATAAACCATCATTTGTCTAAAATGCGTGTGGTGATCAACTTGATCCATTTTTCCTTCATAACATTTAAACTTTGGGGAAGCAAACTTCTTCAAGATTGGAGGCTAAGATCTCAGGGCACAACAGGGACGGGGTTAATGATTCGAGATCTTCTACTTTGGCATTTCCAATTTTTTTTATCTCTGTCATATTTTTTTTCCAACATCTTTTCCACTACTTGTTCTATCAACAACTCCTACGGTCCATTTTCTCCGCTTACTTTCTTACCATTTTCCTTAGACTGAACTTCTCAATCATCATGTTATACATTATGGCTTGCACCCAGATTAGGTTGCGCGGTAGCATGATTGTCATGTTCTATTGCAAGTGGATTCATGATGTATTCTTGTTCTCCTGCAACAGTCCATTGACTTTCTTCATCTCGCATTTATGTGACATCTCTTGCGAAAACACAATTTGTTCATGCATAGTTTTCCACTCATTACGAAGGGCCTCACTGTTGCGATCTTCCATGTTCTACATACCTATCAATATTGTTTGTATCATCTCTTGTACTCCCATTGGCGGTGTAGGTTGAACAATGGGGTTTGCATCGTTTCCACCTTCACGTGTTACGTTCAACCTGGTTCGAGGCATTTTGTCTTGTACTCTTGCAGCATTTTATCCCTTTTGGTTCGCATTGACCTCTATTTATTAAAAAAAAATTAAAAGTACAAACCGATTAGATAAAATCTGATTTTCTCTATCTATCTATAATAGAACTTTAAGATAAAAGGACTCAATCTTTGACTTGGTTTTCAACTGATTTTATCCTCGACCAATCTCGTTCATTATCTCTATCCGACGCTCATGATAGCCTTGCTTTAGTTGTCCACGCAGTCACTCAGCTCTCTTATTTTTATAACTACTTATAATTAATTTTAAAATATACAATTACCAATAATTCCTATAACTACTCCTAAATTTATGGAATATTTGAAAGATGATTTTTAAATAGCTAATTAAATAAATAAAATATCTACAGAAATATCAAATATTATTTTTAAAAGTCATATTTCAATTGTGATCTATAAATTTACACGACTAAATTAATTTTATGAAAAAATATCACATACTAATTTTTAAAAAACATATTTTAACTATTAATTTTTAATAGGTAATTTAGAGCCAAGTACAGAATTAAAAAAAACTATTAAAAAATATGTAAAAGAAAAACTAGCCATAAAATTGGGAGAGAATTTGGGAAAAAATTGAATTAAAATCATAAATTTTTTTCCCTAAAATCTCTAAAATCGAGACATATAAACAAATTCCACCCTTAAGTAAAATAAATTGATGATGGATAAGATAAGGACATTTTAGACAACTAATAATTTTTCAAATGACACCAACTAAAAATTGGCCATTTATTTACTACTATATTTTTAGGCTATTTTCTAACTTAGTACCATGAAAATGGTCTATATGCTAGGATTTCTATTTATATTATATAATTTCATCAGTCCAGATGATTTTGTAAAAACTTCATACAGTTGGATACAAGGGCTTCTTAGCATCATTAAGCATCTTCTCAAAATTTTCATGGTTATCAAAATATCGATCTTGTGCACCTTCAACCATATTTACAGTACAATCAAAGTCCTCATTATCTACATGCAAAATTCAATGTCTGAGATTTAAATTAAAGTATCTTTCCTTGGGAAATTCTTCTTCATGCAAAAACCATTCTTGCTAAATATATTTTTCCCAGCATACTGCCAAAACAACAACTTTATTAGAATCGAGTATAATTCATGATTTGAAAAATTATTTTACTACCATTTTTTTAAATCTCTATGTTGATCCGTAATTATATCTCTCATGAAGTGCATAATATAGAATCCACATTTTGTTAAATGATAACTCCAGATTTCAAGGAGAATTTATAACTGACAAAGTGCAAATATATCTTATTACAACTATGTCTTCCCATTTAGGATTGGATCTCTTCATATTTCTTATTAGAACGCTGGCAATCTACAAACCCCTACAAGAGAAAAAAAACGTATGATATACAATAAAAATTGTTTCATGCATAATCCTCGCAACTTACACACAACTAACATTAGATTATACATATTAAAGTATTATCACTACTCTATCCACAAGATGCTCAGGCCAAGCCACATAGGACTAAGTAGCTCGTACCACGGTCAACAGTCCATTATCAATTGGAATAGGAAGGGGTGTTTCAATTATCATGGCTAGATCAATAGAGACACGCACATTCCTTTCCCCTACTACTACACCCTGAATACTTGCATTTGGGTCCATTGAGTCAATTATGTGAAACAACACTGTCACTTTCTTCCAGAACAACTTGCATAATTTTCCCTAAAGTAATTTAGCATATCATCAATAAATAAATATATGTGTGTGAATATTTGAAAACAACTTAAGAATTAAACCATACATTTTCAATTTTTTTCATCGTGATAGGCATCACATCCTTCCCTCAACAACTTATCTTATCTGAAGGAGGTGTCTCTTTTTTATTACTTTTATATTTATCTTCAAATTCTATATATCTTGCTTTCCACATAAATTTATCTTCATTCAACTCCCTCAATTTTTTCCATATTCAATTCTTTTCTTTGAAGTTGAAGGTATGATGTTGGACTGCCATAACTTCCTACACCCCTTACTCTGCCTCCATGCTCAAGAGCGCCCAAAGCCAAGGTGAGTATACCACTGCTAGCGAATGTAAGCACACCTTATATATTATATACTAACATTCGGTACCTATATATAATAAAAGGCTTACATCCTTTAGAGTATCAACTTCATTCCTATTCCCCAGATTCTTTATTTAGTTCTATACGCTTATTATTTAAGACAAATTTGTCGCAAAGAACCACTTTTAGACCTTGATCACGTTGTTAGAAGTATACAAGATAACATTTAATAATCTTTGGGAATAAGGAAATAGCAATGCTTAGACTCTAAGGAACTAGAAGACTTGATGTAATAAATTTGAAACTTATACCGAACAACAGATAGACACCCATATGAAGTTAAAAGAGAATAATTGAAAAGTGAATTTTACTGCAATGTTTTTCGCACATTCTTTAGTGTCCACATCTTTGAAGTTCCAATTTTTGTTCTGGCGAGCATGCTTTCATAAAGTGGTAGGATCTATATTTTAATGATGCTTAAACTTTTTTTTGTGTGCTAAACAATAGTAAGGTTAATATCAAATTTATGGTGCATAAAGTGAAAAGAAAAATATTTTAACCAACTCTTCATCTAATCTAGCATAGCCCTATCGTGACATGCAATTGTTATATTTATATTTATCGCCTCTATTCTGCTGGACTTTTCTTAATTGCTACATTTTAAACGTAGAAAATATAAGATAAATAGATTTAAGTAAGGTAATATCTTAAAATCTAAATAAAATAAATACATTACCAAAAACTCTTTAGTATGACGAGATTTTACAAATTCAGCCCAATGTTTTTGTTCAAGAAAACTATACTAAACGAGCATAATTTGCTCCTTCTGCCACATCACAGGAAAGGGAACGAAAGCCAATCAAAGAGAAGCACACAGCTTGATGACATGGCAGTCATAGAAGATCAACCACGACTGTTGGATTGAACAGACAACCAAGATTACGTTTGATCGTATTGATAACTAAATCTAAAAGGAATATTCTAATGATTCTATTTTCAGTTAGAAATATATAAGTTGTATCAAATTTTATGTAATTGATTGAAAGCCTAAAAATAGAGGCCAATGTAACACCAAATTTGATTTCAATAACACTGAGCAATGTAATCATATTTCATTGATTCTTTCTCTCTCTCTCTCCCTTTCTCTCTCTTTCTATTTTACTTATTTTCGATTGTGGAGGAATTTTCCTTATACTTTGGTGATTTCATTGAAAGCTGAGAATTAGCTCAAGTTTGTGATACAAAATACCTCGAACTAGATCACACACTACACGAGAAACGAAGAATGAATCCAACGCCACCAAAAACCTTGTTAACCAACCTGCACAGCCCACGGGAGTGTAGGAAATGGTCCAAACCATTCTAATGAGGATGTAGAACATGGAGAACATAAACAATGAAGCATTACACACTGCAATTCTAGACGATGTAGGAGTAGATTGCAGCTCTACAATAGGACATCACGAAAATACAGGCTGAAGCAAGCCAGAGAACTATGGGAGGAGAACGGGAAAATATAAACCCAAAAGAAGGAGAATGGGGAGACTGACCTACCATTCATAATTAATTTGTGCCAACTAACAAGGTACGTCATGAAGAAACAGAAGTCCACTCCTATGATAATAGAAAATCGGGCGAAGGTGAGAAAGGTCCAATAGAGCTGATGACGGAACATGGAGTGGAAAGAATGCATGAAAGGAAGATGACGAAAATGAAAAAATTAGGTACTACCAGAGTAGCAAACGTGGAGATTATGAAGGGAAATGCGAAAATGGGGTACTACCGGAGTAGCATACCTGAGGACTACTAGTGCCTCCTGTGCCTAAGAAGTTTGTCTCACCAAAGTTCAAATGCTTTAAAGGGAAAACGAATCCCCTTGATACCCTACGATGCTTTAGACAAAGAATGGCAATCGATCAGCATGGGGATTGACTTATGTGTAAGATGTTCCCAACAAGTCTAGACGGTAATGCTCTAAAGTGGTATCACTTTCTCCCTCCTTGATTTATTGATAACTTTGCTAGAATGTCCTCTGTGTTCTTAGAGCAGTATTACACCTACCGAACGATCATGGAGGACTCAGAATAACTACTCACGATCGTAAGAAAGGAAAGGAAAATCATTATGAGACCAAGACAGGAGAAATGAGGGAAAATGTAGGAAAAAAACCTAGACCAGAGGAATGAGCCCGATGGAGCTTGTCTACACTCCGTTGACTTTTTCGGTTAATCAGATCCTTGAGTCAAAAAAAGACAAGTCATGATCGAAGAGGCCAGTTCCGCTTACTAGAGAATCACATGAAAAAGACAAGCACAAATACTGATCTTATCACCAAAGTGTTGGCCATTTCACAAAGGATTGCTATCAGTTAAAAAAATACATAGAAGATATAATAAATGTATGGTATCTAAAGGATTTTGTGGCCAAGAAAGACCAACTGAGAAGGGATAGAAATGATGAACACCCCAAAGATAAAGAGTCGTTGAAGGTCGTAGACATGATTATTGCCCTCACTGAGTCTGAAAGTGCCTGGAGGAAGGAAAGGGAAATATATTGCAAAAATCCAACCTTTAAAGGAAACGACAGGCTCAAGGAAGTAAATGATGACATTCCGATTACTTTTTATCAGAGTGATAATGGGAAACACGACGAGCATAATCATGTACTGGTGATCATAATTTAGATAGGGAATCGCCTGTTGAGAAGAATCTTGGTTGATGATGGAAGAGAGGTCAACATACTCCATCGATCAACATTAAAAAAATGTCCATGCTTTAATGTCCATGGGTGCACCAAAGTTTCCTAATACGGGCCAACCAGTAATCGGTTTCAACGCATAACATATTTAAAGGGAATCCTGCCGCCCCCCAGTGCATGCTAAGCCATTCAATCACATCACAAATTCTATGATAATAGATGCGTTGTCACCCTACAATGTCATACTTGGAAGGACTTGTATCCTCAAAATGAAAGTTGTCCCGTTGACATATTACCAAACGCTAAAATATCCATCAGCGTAAGGCGTTAGAACTATTAAGGGAGATCAAGAAAAGGAAGTTTCCATTTCCGGAAAAGGAAAAGAAGGGCTGATCAGTAGCAATTAGCTGAAGAGGAGCACAACAAGAGAAATCCCAGACATGAAGCTGCTAGTAGGACAAAGTCCCTTGATATTGGAAAAAGAAAAATCATGAAAATAGGGGCACATCTCACCGAAGCAGAAAAATCTGAGCTTACATAGTTTCTTAAAAGGAATGTCAACATCTTTGCGACGACAACGGAAAGAATGCCTACATTGATAAAATTAATTTGTCATAAACTGAATGTGACACCTTTTGTGAACCATGTGAAACATAAGAAGCATACTTTTACACTTGAAAGAAAGGCAGTTATAGAAGAAGTAGAATAGTTGCTCGACCTCGAGTTCCTCAGAGAATTCACCTACCCCGAATTAAGGGTGTAAGTAAAACCGAGAAGCCAATAAAACTGAGTCGAGCCAAACCGAACCAATTCGGTTCGGTCGGTTAGTCAATTTATTTAATTTCCTTCAGTTTTAATAATAAGAAAACCACATTTTTCGGTTCAGTTTGCGGTTCAAGGGGTAAAATCTGATTATAACCTAACCGCACCGCATATATTAATACTAGTGAATTATTATCCAAATCTTAGGTACTAGCTAACTGGTTGGGATCCTTCTTTGGCTAATTGGCACCTAGGTTCGAATATCCTAACATACTTTTTCAATATTTTAAATACTTATACATAAATAAAGAAAATCCCAACCAAGCCATCCATTTTCTCTTCTTCGCCACTCTCAATCATTCTCAGACTCAAACATAGCCTGTCTCTAGAAGCCAACCTTTCTCTCTGAAACACCCTCTCGGTTCTCTCTTTAAAACACCCATCTTGACTCTCTCTCTCTCTCGAGTCTCGATCATATCATCTCTCTCTCTCTCTCTCTCTCTCTCTCGTCTCGATCATATCATCTCCTCTCTCTCTCACCTACCTCACTCACTCTCGATTCTGAAGCACTTTACTTTTCCGCCCTTTTTGTCTACATAAAATCGCTAGTTTCAGTGCTCGATTTCAGCTAGTCTCACTGAAATCATATACTTGAAGTTTAGCTTTCAGTGGAAAAGAGTTCAATTGTCTCGATCATATCTGCTATCTCTCTCAATTGCGAACACAACCTCTCATTGTCTATCCATATTGCAGACCCAGCGGTTGAGCACCGAACAACATCATTAGAACTGCATCGTCATTGCAGATCCGATGACTGGCCATTCACTCAGATCTAGAGGTTGTGCCACCGAACAACCTAGTCGTTGTGGCTTCGTTTCCATAGTTTTCTAGATCTTAGATCTCAGATCTGTGCAGGGTTAAAATTTATCGGTAGTACTCTCTCTCTCTCTCTCTCTCTCTCTCTCTCTCTCTCTCTCTCTCTCTCTCTCTCTCTCTCTCTATTTCGCTTTCTTGCTCTCTGCCTCGGTCTAGGGCATAAATGAATGAAGGGATCTGTGTTTTTTTTTCATGTAACATGTTTTTCTTTGTTAAGTTTTTTGTATTGTTAGTTGAATGTAAAATTTGAGATTTGGCTGAGATTTGAATGAGATTTGGATGAGATTTGCTGAGATTTTAGGTAAGAGTTGGAATTCCTTTACTTTTTTTTAGTCTCACGGTCTGGTTCAGTTTTTCTTAATTTTTCACGATTCGGTTCAGCTCAGTTTGGGGCCATTAAGAGGTTCAGTTCGGGTTTTGAATGTATAAACTGTATTTTTTGTTCGGCTCATAAAAACTCCCTAAACTGAGCCAGACTGAACCACGTACACCCCTACCCTGAAAAGCTGGTGAATGTAGTAATGGTCAAGAAAAGAATGAAAAGTGAAGAATTTGTGTAGACTTCACAGATCTGAATAAAGCCTGGCAAAAAGATGATTACTCGTTACCAAGAACTGATCATATGGTGATGTAACCTCAGTTTCATGGATGCATATTCAAGGTACAGTCAGGTGAAAATATTCCAATACGATCAGGAAAATACCTATTTTATAACTGATTTTGGTATGCGTGGATGTTATGCTAGTTTATGTAGAGTGGTGAATGGATCATATATGTAGTCTAAGTGAAGCATTTCAAGCATTAATGGTAAGCAACATGAAGCTCACTCCTAAAAAATGCACCTTCAGAGTCATAGCGGGAAAGTTCTTGGGGCAACCTTTCAACCTAAAAGGAATAGAAGTTAACCCCCATCAGGTTAAGGAGTTAATGGAGATAAAGTCACCTAGAACAAAAAAGGAGATTTAAAGCTTAATGAAAAAACTGGCCGCATTACTTAAATTTTTAGCTCGGTCAACGGACAGAAGCATACCATTCTTCGTGAAATTGAGAAAAAATTTGGTCATCATGCGGACGGCGAATGTGAAAAGGCACTACAGAAACTGAAGCAATACCTGGCATCTCCGCCGTTACTATCAATGTTTGGAAGGCTCGCCAAATGGACAGTTGAACTTGGAGGATATGATATCCGCTACATTCCCCGAAATGTTATCAAAGCTTAAGTCTTGGCAAACTTCATCGCCGAGTTCACCTATGATTATGGCCAACCTCACTCGACTAAAACATAATCTAAAAAAGAGGTTTGGACCCTATATGTAGACGGAGCCTCAAATCATCGGGGGGCATGAGTGGGAGTTGTAATATAGGCCCCCATAAGGTGAACATTATTGTCCTTCGGTTTCAAGGCATCCAATAACGAAGCAGAATATGAAGTGTTGTTGGATGGACTTCATTTAGTTCATGAACTAAGGGTAACAATTGTTAAAAAAGTTGTGATTCCATGTTAATTTCTAACCAAATTTCAAGGAAGTACAATGCCAAAGACACCTAGATGGCAGAGTACTCGCAGCGAACAAAAGAAATGTTGCAGCTATTCAAGAAATATGATGTTACATAGATGCCAAGAACGAAAAATTCTAGAAGAGATGCCTTTGCTAACCTAGGATCTTCAGTGTAACTCCTATACAAAAAGAATGTTTCCATTGAGTTCATAAGTGAACGTAGCACCAAACAGTCTGTACAAGTTGAGCCTAAGATAGCAACAAAACTTCACGATCGAGACTGGCAAGAAACCATCATCCGTTATCTTCTCAATAGTGATCTCTTAGCTAAAAAATAGATGATTCTAAGATTGAAAATGAAGTGCAAGATACGCACTCACAGACATAAGGCTGTATCGGAGGTAATTTTCTAGGCCATATCTAAAATGCCTCACACCAATGTAAGTGAAATATATATTATCCAAAATACTTGAAGGTATATGCAAAAGTCACGCTGGTGGGAGATCCTTAGCACGCAAAGTGCTAAATGATGGGTACCATTGGTCAAAATGCACAAAGAAGCAATGACATTTGTTAAAAAGTGTGACAACGGTCAGCAGCATTCCTCTGTTCCTAAAATGGCCCCGGAAGAGCTAAAAACATTAATAAGCCCATTGTCATTTATGCAATGAGAATTGATATAGTGGGACCATTCCCAATGGCTCTGCTCAGAAGAGATTTTTCCTTGCTGCGATAGCTTATCTCCCCAAGTGGATCGAAGTTGAATCCTTCACCAGAGTACGAGAAGAAGAAGTGAAATAATTCTTGTGGTTAAATATCGTGTGTAGATATGGAATTCCTAAAACATTGGTCTCTGACAATGGTCTGCAGTTCATGGGAAGTCAAGTCAAATTGCATGGGGAGAACTACTATATCGCTCCTATAAAGGATCTCCTAAAGAGAGATAGTGGATGGGACAAGGACGCCCTAAATATTTTGTGAAACTGGAGTGGTGAAGGTCGTGGGATTGTTCCTGTAATTGGGACATTTTCAGTAAGTCTATATGCCTGAACTCTGTTTCCCTACTGTTTTACATTTCCTTTTTGATTTTTAATTTCCATTTGCTAACGTTCTCTATATATTTTTTTTACAAACAAACGGGTGAACACCAGGCCCTTTCACTCAAAGGGAAACATTGAACTAATGGCGGCTGCGTATCATTGTCAAATTCGTGTCTGTCTTCTTCTTCTTCTAGATCCGAGAAGGGAGGTGACAACATCATACATTCCTGACGTTCTGATTGTCATATTAATTTATGTTGCAATGCCAATCCCTTCTTTCTGCCACATTTCATCTCATTGTCAATCTTCTTCAGAGAGCTTTTCCTAATTGACGAACTTACATGAAAAAGAGGAAGTCAATCTTCACCTTATAATTTCTCATCGGGGAACAATGAGGGCGACGATGATTTGGGATATTGGTGAAGGAATGTGCGCCCTCGGAATGACCCCTTTAGACTACATTGGCCTAAACGATAGATGATGGGGTGTTAACTCGACCAACTACTTCAGTGATTCCTCTTCCCCTCTAGGATCCTCTTGGCGGAACCTTCCGGCTACTGATTTTCCTAATGAGGATTTTTAATTGAGGTTAAGGTGGTACACTAATCACCCGCCTATTCCCATCACGGTCAGCTTCCTTAGTTTGCCACATGTGGCTCATTCCATTGCTAATAGGATTCTCAATGAGACCTAGATTACCTCAACATGTCAAATGAGCATTGGGCTCTAAATTCAACATTTAGTCATGACTTGATCAAGGTGCCTCTTTCCTCCTTTCTTTTCTCTTTTTCATTTTTTTGAGTTTTTCCTTTTTGTTCTTTGGAGTGACCTACTACTTCTTTGTAGGCCAGTATTCATCATAATGCCCTTTAAGAGTATCACAACTTGCGTGAGCAGGCCGTGATCGGATACCATGAGGAAATGGGGGAGGCCTGCGTCCAAATTAAAGGGATGTAAGAAGAACTAGAGAGACATAAGAGAGTGGAATATGAACTTAAGGATATGACCAAGAAGAAAGTCAAGGAGGTCACAATCCTCAAGGTTGAGAACTTCAAGCTGGAAGAAGGACTCAAGGTTGCAGAGTTGGCAAAAGTCTTGGTCGTCCAATAGAAAGAAAAAGAGGTAGATGCCCAATTTCAAGAGGCCTTTGATGAGGCGGAGCAGACAATTTATAGCTTAGGCTATTGTGACGGCCTCGCTCTTGCTCCTGCTAGGTGCCTCATTTCTGATGAGTTAACGACCCTTAAAGATGTGACTCTTGCTGTAGACTCCTCTGATGCCCCAATAATTATCATTTAACTTTACTTTTTCTGTTGTACTTGCTGTACTTCTTTTCTTTTCTTTTTTTAAATGAATGTGATCATCTTTTTTTAATCAATGAATTTTGGTTTCCTCATCCTTCTTCTTGAACTCATTTAGTTTTCTCCTTTTTTTTTCTTTTATTCTCTTTCCAAAGCTCAACGACTTACACTTCCTTTGTCCGTACATTTTTGTAAGGGCTTCCCCTAAGTCCTCTAAGAGAACACTTGCTTTTTATAGTGCATTTCATTCTCAGGGGCATACTATTGGTTGAGTTCTTGCCCCATCATCCTTGAGAGAATGGCTTCCAATTGTGGTGTCATCCATTCTGGAGGACTAAGACTTATTGCAGAACCATGGCCCCAACTTCCTTTAAAGAAAAATTGCACATTGAAGTGTAGCCCGTTCTCATGGACTTACATTATATTTTGAAATTCACCGAGAGTATTTTTAAGACAAAATGGAATTAAATTCCATTCGTAATGGTCAAATGGAGTTACAAATGTAGTTTTATACTTATCATTTTCATTTATCTTGATTTTCCAGAATCCAGATTTCATATCAAATTTAGAGAATACTACTGCATCTCTAAGCCTATTCATTAAGTCCTTTTTGTTTGGTATTGGATATCTTATCCATTCTAGAACATTATTAAGGGACTTATAATTGATTACTAAATGAGGAACTCCTCGTTCAATTTTCCTAGTCTTTTGGACGTAAAAGGCTGAGAAGGACCAAGAAGACTTGCTCCTTCTAGAATGAACCGTCACCTCAAATTTCTTTAGAGAACGGCTGCCCATTGTAGTGCAGCTCTTTCCCAAGGACATAAACTCATTGTAGAACTATGACCCCATTTTTATTTAGCAGACAGATGCCTATTATAGTGTAGCCCGTTGTCAATGGCCTAGGTTCATTATAAAACCATTGCCAATGGGTTTTTAGAGAACGACTACCCATTATAATGTAGTCTGTTCTCAAGGGCTTTGACTCATTGTAAAACTGTGGTTCAAGATTCCTTTAGAGAATGGTTGTCCTTTGTAGTGTTGTCTATTCTCAAGGTCTTAGACTCATTATAGAACCACATACCCAGTTTTCTTTAGTGAACGGTTATCTATTGAAGTGTAGACTGTTCTAAAAACTTAGGCTCATTAAAGAACCATGGCCCTAATTTCCTTTATATAATTGTTGTCCATTTTAGTGATGTCCGTTCCCAAGGACTTAGGCTCGTTGTAGTACCATGGCCTCGATTTCCATTAGAGAATGTATTCTCATTGTAGTGCAGTCGATTCTCAAGGACTTAGACAACATTTTTACATGAAAAAACTTTAACGGAAAAAAATGGGAAGTTATTTTTTCACTAATAATAAATGGAATGAAGTTTCTACATAATGTAAATCATATGTAATATCTGTTGGAATTATATCCACAAATTAGGGAGTAATAACTAATTATGAGTAAACAATTATTTCTTAGACATTTATGTATTGCTGATTTTTATGAATAAATGAAAGTTTTCTTTCATTAAAGTGTGCTTTTAATTTACTTATGTCCTGGAACTATTATCAATGAAAAAAGAGTAAAGACTGAGCGGTCTTCCAGATAAACTCTTATGAGGTAGGTCAGAATGTTATTCACAGTCTTAGGATCGACTGTACAATCGAATCCAACTACGACTATTAGGTTGAACGAAAGGATGCCAGCTCGGGCATGAGAGTGGAGACTCTAACAGTTGACCTAGACATGTATGAAATATATTGAATAAACCAGTAACCAATTATTTTAGAGCAAAGTCGTTTAACCAGCTCTAAATCTAATTGTTACACCTTAAGGATATTTTCATAATTTCCTTAATCCTGAGGAGAATACAGAACATGACCTAGCTACTCGCGATCTTCGATTCCCCAAAGGAGTGAGTTTGAATTGTCTGACAATATCTCAGTTTTTGGGACCGTGATAAATTTATGTTGGAGTTGCGTGATTTATAAATATGAAATTCATGGCAAGATTGCAAAACTAACAATATCACCTTATGCTTTATTGATGGCTGCGTGAATGAATAAATTGGGCTTGGTACTCGATGACATGAGTCATTGAATAAGACATGGTGAACTAAACGAGACACTTCATAGTTTTGTATTTCTTATTCACAATCAATAAATGAGTTAAGAAAATAATTATTAGAGGGGCAAAATGGTAATTTTATATCTCACTCTTGTTACTGATATTTACAAAGGGTAATATCATAAAATATTTTATGGACCGTGAAATATAAAAGTTTATTTGCATCAACAAAAAATGTAACGTGCATGAATCGAGAGTTCATTCAGTATCAGATATATAGTGGAGTCATACGATGTCAAGATTAAATAAGTCAAAATTTTATGGAGATAAATTAGCTAAGTATTTGAATCCCATAGCTTTGTTCATGTAGATCCATTCAGTTTCAGAAGTAGCTCATAAGGATATGAATGAAAAACAACGTCAGTAGGATAAAAAATGTGTTTTAGACCAATGTAAACTTCATGAGATGTGATGGGTGTCATCACTATATTAGTGAAGACCAAAAATAATATTTAAAGTAATTTTTTTTTCTAATTATATAATTAGTAAATAAAAACTTAATTAATTGATAGAGATCAATTTAATTTATGAGTTAGACATGTAAATTGGACACAATTTTGGCTCCAAGGGAATAGGTGAAAATCACGTATAAGTATATATGGAGAGGGGAGTTTTGGTTTTTAACATATAGGGGTATATGGATAAATTCTATAATTAAATATAAAAGGGATTGCATTAGGGTTGCAATCTTAAGTATGTTAATGAGAACAGAAAAATTTTATTTTCTCTTCCATAGATGTTTTGAGAGCCCACACTCAATTTCTGCTAATATTTTTGAGAGATATACTTCTAATTATTATGAGTGGTTGTCGGTGCGAAGATCATATTACAAGCTCAACTAGTCTTAGTAACGAGGAATGCGACATAGAAATTGGATGCCCTTCAATCAAAATTTCTTTATTACTAGAAAATGTACAAATATTTTTTTATCTCTTCTCAATACGTTTATACAATTTTTCATTTTCATTGGTTGGTTTATGTTTAATTCGACTAAATGTTTGCATGCAATTTTTTTATATTCCGCCCATGAATTTGTCATGGTTCATTAATTTTTTTCATAATCTAAAACCCGATCCAACAATTGGTGCCGGAGTCTATGTTTTTTTTAATATGCATATTCTTTATATAAACGTATGAATGGCATAATATGATGATATTGGCAAATATTTTTGTATGATTTATTCAAAACATGTTTGAATGTATTTTATGAATGGATCCTAATCGATTGACTTTAGGTGTTATTTTTCTGTTTTGAAATTGATGTATGTCAAAATTGTTGAATAGGATTTTATGTCATTTAATTTTGCAAGTATTGTATCGTTATATTCCATGTAAATTCATCGTGAGCGCTTCCCGCCACCGTTTGTCGCGTGCCTCAATTCGCTGCCACATGCTGTTGTACTCTGCCACTCACCGTTGCCCATTGCCACGCGCCACCGACTGCTATTTGTAGCACTAGGCTTTAGGAAACCCTAGGGGGTGACACTAGGGTTTTGGAAACTCTAGCATGCCTAAGACCATGTTGGACCTTGGGTTGGCGCGGACCTACAAAGCTTGTTGAGGTTTAGGACTGGGTAAGGGTTGCTTGGCCCAACGATTCACGGGGACTTGGATTTTGATTCCAAGCCTAATCTAGTCCCGAGAATTAAATTTATTTAATTTGATAAATTTTTAACACTGATTAATTAGTATTTATATTGTAAATCTTTTTTAAAATAAATAAATAAATTAATTTACTTGGTAGTTATTTATCAAAGAAAACTTGTTGGAAAATTAATCTTAAATTGAAATTTTGAATGTTTAAAATGGGACTGGACCTTGGTAAATGATTACAAGGAGGTGGGACTTCTTGAAAGAGAAGGAGATAATTACAGACGTCATGAAAAACTAGCATTTAAGTTATTATAATTTAATTATTATTCTTTTTATAGGTTTTGTAATTAAAAATAAGCCATAAAGAGGTTAAATTTTAATGTATGATTTATAAATAATCTCGCATCCTCATATGATATGCCATATAGAAATAGAGATATGTTGATATCAAATTGTCTATAAGAAGTACATGCATCATTGTAGTTAAAATTTATAATAGGTTATAATTTAAAATATTTTAAAAAAATTATAATTTTTCAATATTGATTTAAATCTTATAAAAATTTATAATTTTTGAAACTTGCTATTCGAATTTATAAAGAGTTATGTTTTTGAAAAAGCAAAGAAAAATCTCATTTTTCCAAAAATTAGGTTGGAAGGTCATTTACATTGAAACGTTCCCAAGGTCCTCAACACAAACTTGATCATGGCATGATGAATGGTTTAGAACCATCCGACCATCCCTCTCTTCAGTGGGAGAAACTTGGGAATCATGCCAATTTGAGTCATCGAGTGACTTGCGAAGCTAAAGATTGTAAAGGAAATGGTGAGGCGGGACCGTTAGTTCATAGTGACCTTTAAAGCCGATGTGTTGGTTAAACACTTAGACTGAAGAACATTGAAATATCTCATAAAAGCTAGTCAATGGAGGTAAGTTGATCAAAACCATTGGTGATTAGTTGAGCTAGATGTAGTAACATCTTGACAAGCATTAACCAAACGAGAAGAGTCTCGATGTTATAGGAGGTAGTTCGGGCGTTGTTCGTAGATGAGACGAGCTATTATTGTTGATCGTAACATCATGAAAGAAATATGTTTTTATTGAATTTTTAAATATTTAAGTATTTTCATCATTCATCGTACTTTTCTAAATGATTAAATATTTATTCACACCGCTTTATTTATTTCCTTTCAGTAATGTCATTGTCCCCTCTCTCATTAATCTTGAATGCAAACAAACTCACTGTGAAAATTACGTGGATTAGAAACGTAATCTTGTTATCGTATTGATGGTAGAAAAGCACAAGTGCGTGCCCACCACCCCTTGTCCCTTTGAGCCTATTGTTGAATTGACTCAAGAGAAAAATGATGCCTATGCTTCTTGGTTGCGTTCTGATGAGATCACCAGATGGTACTAAAAGAATCATTACAGTAGAAAAACTGGATTTTGAATTTTTTTAGAAACAACCATTAATTGAATACAAATAAATACCTCTTGACCTGTGAAAATCAAAACCTTGTGGTCTCCTTTATATTCCTCGAATCATCAACCAAGAACACGAGCGAGTGGACACTCAAAATTAATATTAAAGAACAAAATCTTCTTTCCCAATGAAAATAAAAAACCCAGAACTTGAATGTTTCTTTTTTCAATTTTCTCACTTCACTTTTTTTGCTTCTATTTTTGCAAAAGAACTAAATTATTTCTTTTTAATTTTTAACTTAAATCACACCTTTTCACAAACCATGCAATGGTTTGTGAAAAGTGTCGGCTAGGATTTATCCTAACTGTCCTTTATTTAATTAATTAATTTTTATTAAAATTAAATAAATTAATTTTAATTAATCATTTACCTTAATAAATAAAAGACTGAGTTAGTTCTTTAAAACACTTGATTGACTATAGGGTATTCACGTCACATGTTAATTAAACAAGTCTAGTCACGATGTAACCTAAATCCGTGGCTAGTAAGGGGACAAAAAGGATAAAGATACTCTTAGCTACATAATTAATAAATTCTACGGATTATACACAGTCAAATTTATTAATTATTAGTTATGATTAACTCCACTATAAAATCATAATTGAACTCTAAGTATATTTTATATTACTTGATGTAACCATCCTTGACCTATTATTTATTATGTAATGCCCCTCCATAATATAGTACCATGTATAATAAAGTGAAGTACTATCGACATAATATTTATACACTTCTTAATATCCTTAGGTTCTAAAATTCATTCTACCGGTCAATTATGATAATTTCAAGTAAAAATTATCAAATCTCTAGTACTCCATTAGAGATATTAAATTAGTTTACTATGACTACATAAATGAATTATCTAAGAAGTACTATTTCACTTAATTAAAAGTTTATATCGATTCTATTATTGAGAATCTATGAACTCTCTATCCAATAGCCCAATTATCCAACCTACGGAATATGTTGACTCTTAGAGTCTCATTTTTAAATGATCAAAATAACTAAACTATTAAATATGAGTTCATAACTCTCTTCAAGATTGAGAGCACTCATAAAATAATAACAATGAGTCTTGATTTTCATTTGATAGTACTTTATAGAAAATTAGACTTATTATTCCTTTCAATGCATTCTAATGCACTAGCACATTAACTAGGTAATCTACCTAGTGACCAAGGTAAGTCATTCTGCATGAAAGAGTCAATGCACTACAGTCTTTTCTTAGATTGTGAAAATTAAATATTTACAAATCATAATGAACTCTCGGTTTATACCTTGTACCCACGAGCTAAACTCCATAGTATATAAACCAAGTACAAAATGATTGTGGACCTTCTATTAAAAAATGTTCACATGTTCTTTATATATTAGAAAGTCAACTTAATAATTCTTCATAAAATAAATCATCAATATTACATAGAATCTCATGCTTTTAGAGCACAATTCTACCAATCTCACACTTGCCCTAAAACACATCTAATACAAGTTTAACACCCATATTCTTTACATGAGACTCAAAAACACTAGTAGTTAAAGTCTTAGTAAATGGGTCAAGATTTTCTACTGAAGCAATCTTAGAGACAACTATATCTCCTCGTTGTACAATCTCCCTAATAAGATGATACTTCCGCTCTACATGCTTGCCTCCGCGATGGTTTTAAGGTTCCTTGGATTGCACATTTCTCCCAGTGTTATCATAGTAAATTGTGATTTGGAGTTTCTCAATCTTGTCAACCTCCACCTCAGATAAGAACTTACGTAGCCAGACAACTTCCTTTGCAGCTTCAGAAGCAGCTACATATTTAGCTTCCATGGTCGAGTCTGCAATACAAATCTATTTTGCACTCCTCCAACTGACTGCTCTGCCTCCCAAAATAAACACATATCCTGAGGTAGATTTTCTCGAGTCTCTATCTAAATGAAAATATGAATCCGTATACCCTTTGGGTATGAGATCCTCACCATGATAGATAATCATATAATCTTTCATTCTAATAAGATACTTGAAGATAAGCTTTACAACTATCCAATGCTATTGTCATGGATTCGATTGATATCTAGTGACTATGCCTACTGCGAAACAAATATCTGGCCTGGTACACAACATAGCATACATAAAACTTCTTATAGCCGAAGCATAGAGAACTATTTTCATGTTATCTATCTCATCTAGTGTCTTAGGAAACTGGTCCTTGGATAGATGAATCCCATGTATAAAAGGTAATAAACCCTTTTTAGAATCCTACATTGCGAACCATTTTAGAATCTTATTAATATTCACAATTTGGGATAAGCATATCTTTCTAGATTTACAATCACGTATGACCTTAATCCCAAGGATATATGCTACCTCTCCCAAGTCCTTCATATCAAACTTATTAGACAACCATAACTTCACGTTTGACATTAATCCTACACCGTTTCGATAAGAAGAATATCATCCACGTTAAGAATCAAGAAAATAATCATGTTTCCTTCCTTCCTCTTGTACACACACGGTTCATTAGGATTTTGATCAAAACCAAATGATTTGATTGCTTGATCAAATTTGATGTTCCATGGTCTTGAGGTTTTCTTAAGTCCATATATGGATCTAAGCTACTTACAGACCATGTGGTCCTGACCCTCAACAACGAATCCTTCAAGTTGAGACATAAAAATATTTTATTCAAGATTACCATTAAGAAATGTGGTCTTGACATCCATTTGCCTAATCTCATAATCAAGATAAGCCTTAATGGATAATAATATCCTTATAAGCTTAAGCATAGCTACCGACGAAAAAGTCTCCTCATAGTCGATCCCTTCTTTTTGAGTATACCCTTTCGCAACAAGCCTACCTTTGAAGGTTTCCACCTTCTCGTATATGCCTCACTTCTGCTTGTGAAACTATTTACACCCAATGGTTTTAATCTCCTCAGGTGCTTCTATAAACTCCCATACGCCATTGGAGTACATGGAATCCATCTAGAATTTCATTACTTTTTGCCATTGGTCTACATCTACATCATTTAAAGCCTCTACATAGATCTTGGGATCTAAGTCATGCTCTTCAGGGATATCCTCAAATGTCTCTCCAAGGAGCGTGTAACTCTTAGGTGGGTGAATTTCCCTCCCACTACGATGTAGCTACGTAGTATTAGGAAGAACTTCACTACCGTTCTCTGTATTAATTATATTCTCCGTAACTTTCTGAATTTCTTCTGACTGGTTTTGCACATTAGTGTTTTTATCAGCTAATCTTCTATGGCAATTTTGCTTCTAAATTTAATTTTTTTATATAGTTAACTTCCAAGAAAATGATGTTTGTACTTACAAACACTTTTTGCTCCTCAGTACTATAAAACAAATAACCTCCCGTTCCTTTTGCATATCCTACAAAACACATACTTTTGACCTAGGCTCTAACTTAGCAACATTCTCCCTTAGCACATGCTGGACAACCCCATATATGAAGATGGCGTAAACTAGGCTTACGACCATTCCATAGTTCTAGTGGTGTCCCGGGTACTGCCATAGAAGGCACAAGGTTTAGAATGTATGCAGCTATCTCCAAAGCATATCCCCAAAATAATATGGGGAGAGATGGATAGCTCATCATAGATTGTGCCATATTTAAGAGAGTTCTGTTTCTCCTCTCAGCTACACCATTCTGCTTGGGTGTCCCAGTTGCAGTGAGTTGAAATGTAATCCCATTTTCTGTCAAGTAGTCTGTGAATGTTCTAGAGAGATATTCACCTCCTCGATCTGATCGAAGAGACTTAATCAGTTGTTTTAATGCCTTTTCAACTTTCTCTCTAAACACCTTGAACATATCAAAGGTTTCAGATTTATGATGCATTAGATATACGTAGCCATATCTTTAGTAATCGTTAGTGAATGTGATAAAATACTCAAAGCCAACTCTAGCCTGGACATTCATTAATCCATACAGATCAATATGTACTAACTCTAGTGGTTCTGAGGCTCTATGTCCTTTTGACTTGAAAGGCCTCTTGGTCATTTTACCTTCTATACAGGATTCACAGACCGGTAAGTACACTTAATCTAAAGAGTTAAGAGGGCCATCTCTTATGAGTCTTTGGATCCTATTTAGATTAATATGACCCAGACGTAAGTGTCACATATACGTTTCGTTATTTGAGAAATTTTCTTCTTTTATTGATACTATGTCAACCATTATCAACTTCACTATCATGCAACATAAACTTCTTAGGAGTAACAAAATACAAACCATCTATCAATGTACAAGAACAAATGAAAATTTTATTCTTATTAATAGTTAAAACATTTAAAAAATTAAAACTGTATCTTTCCAAAAAAAGAAGAGAAACATAAATTTAATTTCGTCTAATATTCGGTACATAGAGATAGTTTGGTAAAGTAATGCTCCTAAAACTATCAAAATAAAGAGTCACTATGCCAATAGAAACCATTAGAACTTGTAGTTCCCAAAATAAATTTCAGTACCCCTTCACTTAGTATATTGGATTCCTAACCCCTACAAAGAATTGCAAATATGATTAGTGGTTGCAGAATCTACAAGCCATGATTCACTAGAATCACCAACTAAACACGACTCAGTGATGTATATGTATTGCGTACCTTTGTTTTTCTTTGCTAGAAAGAGCTCATAGTTTCCTTTCCAATGACCAGTCTTACCACAATGAAAGCTTTTACCCTTACCCTCTGTTCCCTCCTTTTTCTTTAGTTCCACTTGTTTAGAAGCCTTCTTCTTCTTTTTCATCTTCTAGGGTTTAGGCTTAATCCCAAGAGAAGAAGAAGCTTGGGTAATATTTACGCTAGGTTATGTTTTCAGTATATTCTTTGCCAGCTGAAGTTGTTTCATCAACTCAGTCAAGGTCCACCGGTGCTTATTCATCACATAGTTTACCTTAAAATGGTTAAACTAATTCGACATAGTTGCTAATACCAAATCAATTTGGGTTTTCCCATATATTTCAGCACCTAGAATCTCCATCTCGTTAAGGTGGCCAATTACTTTCAGCAAATGGTCCCTTATGGGAGTTCCAACTTTCATTTTATAAGAGCCTTAATGGCTTCCAGTTTTACTGGTCACCCCTGGTTTCCAAACAACTCTTGAAGATTGTGCATAATATCAGTTGTAGTGGACACGAATTGATGTTGTTATTTCAACACATCAGACATTGAAGTCAATGTGTAATAACGAGCCAACTTATCCTTCTTATTCCATGTCGAATATGCTTCTTTGTCCTCATTACTAGAACTTCAGTAGGAGGTGATGGACAAGGATCCGTTAGGACAAAGTTGATTCCCTCAACAGTTAAGTTAATGTGTAAGTTACGTTTCCAGTTAACATAATTTATTCAATCAAGCTTGTTTTCTTTTAGTATAGATGCAAGAGGGCTCGACATGTTTAATTACTGAAAAAATAACAAATGAAATCTTAATTACAGACATGCACATTCTACTTTAGCATATTAACTGCATGAAATATAAACTCAAATAAACATACAATAATATGCAGCGATATCCCAACTTCCATGATTACATCCCTACTTAGGCAGAACATGCAACAATAAGTTAGGTAGAATAGTCCAATTCAGTTAGTTACTAATCTGATAGTAGTACATAGTATAACACTATTCTGGTATTAATATTTAGTTTACTAACTATTGTTATTCATCAATCTCTCGTACTAAGTAACAAGAACTTCTTAGAAAGGATATCACAAAGTCGAGTCAAGTGTATACCATTGTTTTACGCTCAGATTCATGTTGAGTGACCAATGCCAACTTAAGAAGGTCGCTCCCACTATAACATTTATCAAGGCAATCCCTTCAAAAAACCATACTTGTAATCAATGTGTCAGGTACACTCCTTTAGAAAGCTTGCAAGATTGGAGACGAGGTACCCTGACATGTTACCATGATTCAACAATGGAGACCGTGGGCTAATTTTAGAAAACCTGCTTCCACTTGAATTTATTTTTAAGGTGAGTTTTTATTATTAATGTGAGTTACTAAGTGTAACAAGGTTTAACATTAGGACCAAAAACCTAAACTTTTATCACATTACTAAGTAACTTAACTGATTAGGTTCTAGCATGCTCAATTAGTATTTAATCTAGGTAGATGCAAATTTCATCTAAATTATAATAAGTTTACCATTTATTAACATAATTAAATATCTGATAAAATATTAAAATTAAAAATTTGTTATCCTAATGAAATCCTAATAACATGCTTCTAGAGTTAGACAAATTTTGCCCCTAACCCTTTATGCTATATTTTATTTCTCTTTATGCAATCACAAACACTTTCTCATTTTTTAAAAGATAAAGAGTTACACGGCTTCTAAAATCTGTGATCATGATATCTAAGCATAAACTAAAATAAAATAATGTAAGCATTGAAAAACATAATTATCATGCAAGGCAATATAAAGCAAAATACAATTTAAATTACCCTTGCATAACCCTAAATCTAATGCTTAAAACTAATATCAAAATTCTAATTAGGTTTATCCTTGCATAGAACCGCCCAAGACATCATTGTCCTCATACCATCATCTTCGGAAGTCATTAGACATGCTGGAAAATTGTTGGGACATTGTGCAGCAATGCTGAATGCACTGTCAAGCAGTTTCGGCAGTGTTGTGCCGTGCTGTCCACTACGCATTGCTATCCACTTTTTCTTGCTTGCTTCATGGTTCGAATTGTGTTCCCTTGATAAAAATAATTCCAAAAAAATCCTACACTTTCTTAAACAATCGTACACGAACTCTATTGCAAAAAAAGAAAACAGAAGGGAATACACAACCTCTTTATAGGTTTCCCCATAAAATTACATAACCCATGTTATAGACATACAAACAAACATCTCTAAAAGGTTATGCAGAGATATTATCTAAATATTAAAAATCATTATTTATATATCGTAAGGCATTTCTCGAATAATTAAAAACCTTGCTCTCTTACCAATTGAAAGAATCATTGCAGCAAAAAAACTGGATTTTGAAAAATTCGAGAAACAATCATTAATTGAATACGGATAAATACCTCTTTACACGTGAAAATCAAAACCTTGTGGTCTTCCTTGATATTCCTCAAATCGTCAACCAAGAACACGAGCGGGTGGGCACTCAAAATTAATATTAAAGAACAAAATTTTTTTCCCAACTAAAATAAAAAACCCAGAATTTGAATGTTTCCTTTTTCAATTTTCTCACTTCAATTTTTTTCGCCA
Source organism: Datisca glomerata (assembly GCA_003255025.1). Taxonomy (NCBI): domain Eukaryota; kingdom Viridiplantae; phylum Streptophyta; class Magnoliopsida; order Cucurbitales; family Datiscaceae; genus Datisca; species Datisca glomerata. Next base: position 1,367,193 of record QANY01012783.1, read on the forward strand.
CCATTTTTGCAGAAGAACTAAATTATTTCTTTTTTGAATGGTTTGTGAAAATTGACGGTTAGGATTTATCCTAACCGTCCTTTAATTAATTTAATTTTTTATCAAAAATAAATTAACTAAAATTAAATAAATTAATTTTAATTAATCATTGACCTTAATAAATAAAATACTGAGTTAGTACTTTAAAACACTTGGTTGACTATAGGGTATCCACGCCACCTGTTAGTTAAATAAGTCTAGTCACGACCTAACCCAAATCTGAGGCTAGTAAGGGAACAAAGGGATAAAAATACTATTAGCTACATAATTAACTTGGAGGTAATTAGGTAATCTAGGTAATCTACCTAGTGACCAATGTAAGTCACTCTATATAATAGAGTCAATACACTATAGTATTTTCTTAGTAAAGTGCCCAGTTACACTAGGCTGTGAAAATTAAATATTTACAAGTCTTAATGAACTCCCGGTTTAATATAGTACCTATGAGCTAAACTCTATAGTACATAAACCAAGTACAAAATCCTTGTGGACTTTCTACTAAAAAATATTCACATGTTCTTTATATATTAGAAAGTCAACTTATTAATTCTTCATAAAACAAATCATCGATACTGCATAGAATTTTGTGCTTTTAGGGCACAATTCTAACAGTTACAACTTACCATTAGTTAGCAATGTGTTATAACAACAACATCAGAACATTGCGTCGCTGATATGATGTTGAACATCACCAAAATATTCAGGGATCAGGGTCATCAAGCCAAACAAGCCGTTGTGCGAAACTTCATGAACTGTCAGATGAAACCCAGAACTCCTGTTAGAGACCATGTGATGTTGATCATTAGTTATCTGAATGAGATGGAGATCATGGGAGTTTAGGCCAATGGAGAGACTTAAGATGATATGTTCATTGAGACCCTGCCAGACACCTTTGATAACTTAAAGCTTAATTATTCGATGAATAAGTTGAGGTACTCTCTTTCGAAACTCATGAAAGACTTACAAGCTACTGAGATCATATTTCAGAAGGGAAATAGGAAAAATATAGAGGCAAACTTTACTAAGAGTAAGCCTTTTACCTCTGGCACCAAAAATAAATACAAGAGAGGTCCAAAGAAAACTAAGAATGAGAACTCTAAAGCTGCAAAAGGCAAGGGCCCTGCAAAAGTGGACAAGTCAAAAGACAAGTGTCATCAATGTGGAGTCATGGCCATTGGAAACGCAACTCTGCGGATTATCTCAAGGAAAGGAAATCCAAAGGTATATTGCTTGTAACCGAAGTTTGTTATGTAGTTGACTCAAATTTTTCATGGATTGTAGACTTTACATCCACTAGCCATATTTGTGTTCCCTATAGGGGTTCAGGAAAGGCAGAAGGCTTAACGATGGCAACAACTTCTGTTAGGAAATGGAGCACTAGTATCAGCAGTATTATTTAGAATTATTAAATTTTTATTTAAGAACATTTATTTGGTTCTGCATAATCTTTATTATATCCTAGTTTTTGGGAAAACCCTTATTTCAGTAGCTAATTTATTTGAGCAAGGATTTTCTTAGAATTTCATTGAGAATGATATTGGTATTTTTAGAAATGATTGCTTGATTGTACTGCACGCATGAGAAACGACATTTTCTATGTAAAACTAAAAGGTCCAATGATATATGACACTGAGGTAAATATTGATTTACAAATGGATAATAAAAGGTTGAAGTTTGATACAATCGATCTAACCTACTTGTGGCACTTGCGTTTTAGTCACATTAGCCTAGATACGATTAAAATACTCACAAAGGAAGAACTACAAGAAATATGTGCTTTTATTTCACACGACAGGGGCATTTTGTCTCAAAATCCTAAGATAAGTCTAAATTTTGCGGATATAAGATGCAAGAACAAAAGAAACAACCGCCTAAAATTAGACCTAATGTCTCTCTCTTCAGATTCACATCCCTCTCTTTTAATCCTCTTAACTAGCTCTCTCCTCTTCAATCTCTCTATATGATTGTCAAAGCCCAAGGATGTAGCTTGCGAGTCCCACTCTTCCGATTCTCTCTCTCTCTCGAAGCTCTCTTTCATGTATCTCTCCTTGGTAGCTTCTTACATCTATCTCATCAGCACTATCGTCAATGTAGTAGCTTTATCTCATATTTTTTCTCGCATTTTTTTCCTCTCCCTCTTACAGCTCTCCCTCTCACAACTCTCTGTCTCTCAGCTCCATCTCGCAGCTTAGTTTTCCAGCCCTTTCCAACTTCAATTTCGCATCTCAGAACAAGAGGAAAGTTTTTTTTCTTACGAGGTGTGTTTTAATCTATAATTCATGTTTCATTAGGGTTTTTCAAATTTTATTTACTTCTCTTTCTTCAGTGTGCTGAATTTTTACTTCTCTTAATTGGCGTTTCCTAAGTTAGAGATGGATGCTGTGTTAGGTGGTCGGTTAGGAGTATTTATTTACATGGATTAGTTATCTTATTTCTCATTTTCATTTTTCTTCTTGTGTAGGGCTTGTAGCATTGTTTGATTATGGGAGGTGGTTTTTCTGGGTATGGCGGATACATTTGGAGGAGTCTGAGCTTTGGTGCTTTGAATCAAACTCAGATAGTAAAGCAACTCAAGAGCAATGACGAGCTTGAGGTAGTTTGTAAGGAGGGACTTAATGTAAGAAAAATGAATTATTTTCTGTATGCTCTTTCGAATTCTCTATTTTTTTATTAGAGAGGATCGCACATCCCTAAGCTAGATCTGGGAGTCTGGGGCAATGGTTTCCATGGCCGAAGAATTGGGTGTGGAGATGGCAATTCGTTCATTAGAGCATCTTTTTTCAGTATCGAGAGGAGAATATTCGTAGGGTTGTTCCCCTGACTCTTGGTCTCCTCTACATATCAAACCCAAAGGTAAGTGATCTGGTTAGATTCATAAGAGGACCATTAAAAATCAATGTACTCAGAAAGAGTCGGTGATTTTTATATTTTCCAAATTTTTGTCCTGGTACGCCTAGCAAGCTATTTAAAATGTCCATCTTTGTGTTCTAAAGAATGATAGTAGTCGAGTGCCTTGTTACAACTAGAAGAGATTTTTTAATACATCTGATTGAATTGCCTTCCATAAAATATATGAATCCAAACTCAAACGTGTAATTGTCTTCCTACTTGCAGTAATTTACTTGAAACATAACCCGCTTACTTGTTTTAACTCAAGTTGTCTTTTATCTAAGACCATTTTTATAGGTCTGAATTACTCAAGGGCTTGTACACTTGGGAAAGGGGCTGCTTACTCTGAATCCTTATCATTCTGATTATTTCCTATTGTCACCATGAGTGAGGTTTGTGGAATAAAATTTCTAACTCTATCTTCTTCAACTAATAACCTAAACTCCTTAGGTTAGATGCTTACTCTAACTTTGTTATTCTTATAGGACAACGCTTGGTGGAATAATTACCATGATGCACGCATGTCGTGATCTGAACATGAGAAATTTTTCTACCCCTTTAAGTTAGGCTGTAATATTCCGCCTACCTAAAAATTCTTCATAGATCATGTACTCATTGCTATAACATGGCTTAGGCATAAGGTGATAGATGAGTGCTGGTTCTTTAACTTGGTTGATATGCTTCATGTTTTGACTATGTTATAACCATAAGTTGTACTAAGTAGTACTTCTACTTACTTTGGTCAGTAGTGTTTTTATTTTCAATTACAATTATTATATGGTTAACTATTTTTTACTTTTATTTTTTAAGTTATTATAAACATTTATGCAGGGCTTAGGACCTTATTCTCAGGTATCAAGAAGGTAGATATAGAAATTAAGGACATGGCTAAGAAATGTAATGATTTAAGTGGTATGTATTACATAATTTACATGATATTGTATAGATTTAACATAAAAGATTTAGGTTACCTTCCTTTGTCTTTAAGTTCACTCTTATGTTTGCTTAACCTGCATAGGTCATTGCTTTTATCAGGCAACATGTTGTTCAAGAAGCTCTTCCTTTTTAATGCTTTTGATATCCTCTTTTTCTGGTTAATTGCTAGTGGAATGACCAAAACCAATTATAGTCATTTACATGACTAGGACCCTTCTATTTATGATTTTCTTCTGAATCTTAAGTCTTTTTGCAAGTGGGTCCGTAGTGTTTAACTTGAGAAAATCCTTACTTAAGCAAAGTTTGTGAAATTGATTATACAAATCGCTTGAATATATGTTTCTTTAATTGAGTTTGTCACTATAATATGTGTGGAAGTGTATTATTCATTTATGTGTATGATTGTTGATGTTCAATCATTTTTAACTAAAACTGGCATGTTCCCAGAAGTTGACAGTATGTGGAAGGCATTGAAAGAAACACGATGGGGTGGGAAATCTTGGTGATCTAAGCTCTGCCCATTTTGCTTGTACATGTATTGTTGCATTTATACTTTCTAATAGTTGTTAGTTTTCTTTGTTCTTGTGAATGTTGTTTACACCACTGATCATGGTTGATGTACACTTTCAACTGTCTTTTTCAATCTGAGACAAAAAATAATAAACACAACAAGTTTGTGTTCTCTTGAGTTTGTTCTTTTTTCTTTGATAAAGCAATAATAATCTAAAAGAAGGGTTAAAGTGAGAAAGATTTCTAGCAATTGGCATTTTTGCAATCTGTCAGAATGAAAAGATTTTGTATCAAATTTTTAGTTTCATCCATTTTTTTCATACTCTAACTTTGGCATCTACACATAGAAGCATTTATTTATGTTGCTTCTATTAAGGCTATTGAAATTTTCTTTTGAATAGATTATTTATGACATAAAATTTCATAAAGAATTGAAGAAAATTGAATAGACTACAACCAAATGTCATGATGTCAATTGTTTTGTAAACAGAAGCAAGCAAGCTACATCTTGCCTCTACAGCAAACGACACTGGTTTCTAAAGATTCATAATTAGATTTGGAGTCTTACTAGATTTTAGTCTTTCTCTTTGGGATATATTACTTTTTCTTGTTCTATGTAAAAATTCAATATGTATTTGTCACTTGGAACTATGATTTCTAGCGGACAATAATCTATAACAATTTTGAGTAATTAAATAAAATGTTACGTAATTCTGTTATTTTATGATATTTTGTCAAAAAATTATTATTTTTTAAGTTTGATCAATTGCAAGAATAAGTATGTTCACTGAGTTAGTTATTCACAACATTTAGAGCATGGAAATAATGTTATCAAATGTCTTTTACAACTTTGAAAAATGCTATGAAAAATTTACCATAGGTTTAAAAAATGCTATAAAAAATTTATCACAACATTTAAAAATGTCGTAATAGGGATACCATAGCGTTTGAAAAACGTTGTGGTAGGGCTATCACAACGTTTAAAAATCATTGTGGTAGGGCTACCATAGCCTTTAAAGAACGTTATCATAGGTTCTGAAATTTAGTAGCGTTAGCGTTTTGGGAAACGCTTTGAAAACGCTACGATAGAGTTTTTTTGCCACTATCGTCACATTTTTCTCTTGTGGTGATGGTCCATTGCAAACCTTAATGTATGATCACTACCCATATGTGAATCCTACATAGAAGGTAAAATGACCAAGAGACCCTTTTCAATAAAGGGTGAAAAAGTCTCTAAATGCCTTGAACTCGTACATAGTAATGTATGTGGGCCATTGAATATCCAAGCTAGAGGAGGTTACGAATATTTGGTAACCTTCACTGATGACTATCCACATTTTGGACATGTTTATCTAATGCGCCTAAAGTCTCAAACTTTTGAAAAGTTCAAAGAATACAAGACTATGTTGAGAAGTAATTAGAGAAACAAATCAGAATGCTATGATGGCCCAGCATCCAGTGACATCTTGATCTTCTTTGATCATCTACATTGACAGAATGACCTTCATCTTATGCAACCGGGTTCTTCCCAATATAGTGTTATAAAGGGATGATGCGTCTACCACAATGAAATCTATTAGATGGTTGAATGGATCATCATTCATCGGGAGTACATGATTAATGGTTGTGGAGGTCCCTGTAGCTTTAGGGTTCTTATCCAAATCTTTTCAATCATTGACTGGTGTAGGATGTTGACAGAACTTCTATCATCGACCAGAACTCTCCTAAAAACACATTTCCCAACTTAAATTGTTATTACTAGGGTGTCATAATGTTGTCCATCGTGGTTCACTAGTTCTAAGTCATCAAATATGAGTGGCAAGCTGTCAGGGTCTTTTATCTTATTTTCTTGTTCCCGGTCGTGTCTTCTCATCGATTTCTTGCAATATATTTTTCGCTCCTTCCTCATTGTGCCTTCTTGGTTTGTCATGGCAATAACAGTGTCTACAATCTGCAGCGGCTCTTTTTTTTATGTTGCACTTCTTTCTCCATTGATAGTTTCTCTTCCTTCAACATATACTCTTGGAAGTGGCGTTTTACCAAGTCTTCAATGTAGTCTTTCAACAAGTAACAATCTCTAGTACAATATGTGTAGCTCGTATGATACAAAGAATACTTGTCCTTATCCCTATTGCTTGGTTCCTTCATCCACAACGCTAGTCTTATTAACCATGGTTTATTTTTTATCACCTCCAAGATTTGATTAATGGGTATCGTGAACTCTTTCTGTAGTCCTTCCTCGCTTATCGATATTCTCACGTTTGTATTCACATCGCTCATCATTCTTCTCTATTCTTTCTGTTATCTTATTTTATGTTCAAGAGCTTTGATTGCTAGTCCATTGTTCCCTAAACCGTCGTTCTGACGGCCTCATCATGTTTTTCTTCTCTTCTTCCAGAGTGATGTATGTATGTGCCCGCAGGAGCATTTCGCCCATCGTAAGCACCTTCAGCTTAGATAGGCCACCAAATATTGGTGAATTTGGGTCTAGTCCTCACTTGAATGTCGATCTCGCCACCCAATCAACACAATTTTCTACTTTGCCCATCTCATGTTAAAGATGGTGAGTGTAATCTCATAATGGCTCCCCTTTTCATAATGGAGATTGTTATGGGATATTTTGAATCTTCCATGATGGAATGATATGTTAAGTATCGTTCTAGAAAGATAAAAGTCATAGTAGTAAATTAATTAATGGATAAGGGAAGAAGGGACTGATACCACCTTAGAGCGCACAATCTAGGCTGGTGGGAAACATTCGACACATGAGCTTGTCCTCGTGCTGAGATAGGGTCATCACTTGCTTGAACTATCTAAGATGCTTAACTGGGTCTGTTTTACTTTCGTAACATTTGAATTTTGGGCCTCCAAATTTTTTCGGGTTGGTGCAGCAAGCATCTCTAGACATAATAGATAGTACATGAGTGATATAGATCATCCATGCCCGTACTTCCTAGCTTCCGCATCTTAACCATCTTTCATTCCATCATTTCCTCAACTGCCTTTTTCATCATTAGCTTCTCTAGGCGGTTCTCTCCATCCGCTTCATCTTTGTTGTCCTAAGACTAAACTTTTATGTCGTCCCATTGTGCGTTAGGGCTAGCGTCTACGTTAGCTGGTTGCATAGGTTGATCATCCAGTTCCGAACATCGATTTACCAAGTTTTCACATTTTTCCATTGACTCACCTCTGCTCTTGTTTCTCCTACATAATGTTGTAAAAGTGACCATCTGCTCCTGCACAGTCTGCCATGCGTTATGGAAGGCTTTATTATTCTGGTTCTCCATAATTTACATTCTAGTTAGTATAGCTTGTATCATTCCATAAATCTCTGAAGGTTATGAGGGCTGATCAATGTATTTTGCCTCGTTGTTGTCATTGAGAACCGTGTTCGTACACATCTAGACTTTGCCATCAGGAGAAGAGTTACTCAATGACACTACCAGTGTCTCCCAACTATTTGGCAAGGAACTAAGAAGTAATAAGGCCTGAAACTCGTCGTCTAGAACCATTTTCATGGTAGAGAGTTGATTCACAATAATTTGCATCTCATTCAAGTGCTCTGCAATTGATGCCTCCTCTTTGTATTTCAGGTTGATAAGCTTCCGTATCAGAAAGCTTTATTCCCAATTGTTTTCTCTCATACAGCTCTTCTAACTTATTCCACAACGAGTATGCATAAGTCTTATTCATGATATGGTGATGCACATTGTCATCCACCCACTGACATATAAAATCTATAACTTGCCATTTCATCGATGCCTAGTCTTCATCACTTATATCCTTCTGTTTTCCCGAATCACCTTTAATCAGAGCGTGATTCTTATTACAATAGAGGAGATCTTCCATTTTTCTTTTCCATAACTGCCAATTAGACCCATTCAGACTAATCATTCTGGTTGTATTAACCTCTATGACTATACTAGTGACTATAAACTGATACCGAACCAAGCTCTGATACAACTTGTTGGGAATTTAGCAAATCTAATAACGCAAATCACTATTATTGTAGTCGATCAAATTATTTTAATTAGCAAAAAAATAATATATCGAATAGATTAATAAATCTATCAGAGAAAAGCAGAAAATTATAACACCAGATTTAACTTGAAAAATCCTTCAGTGTGAAGGGAAAACCCAGAGGACAAACTCTGAATCATATCTCTACCATAAAAATAATAGAGTTATAACAAGTTCTTCTATAGATAAAGCTAGAGGATTACACCAAATAATTAACTTGAATAACGTCATTGATACAGTGGATACACCAAAATAAATCCCGCCAAAGAAAGAGAATCAAAATCATAATGATAGAGATAACAGAGAAGTTATCATTGAAGATAATTGATGAATCTATGAAGACACCTTCAGATTACTGAGAGGATGAGAGAAAAATTATCCTGACTGCGTGACCAATTTTTCTCAAAATTTCTTTTCACTAATCTCACCTCTCTTTCTTGTTATTCGTGTCTAGAGAATACGCAGGATAAAAAACAATTCACCACTGACTTGTTAAACGGTGGTTGCTTCTAGGCCTTTTAATTAAAAGCTACAGTGGAGACACTTTTTCTTCTTTTTATTAAGAATTGATGCAGAAACCCTTAAGCAAAGGGTCATAATTGTGTGTTTTGCAAACACATAATAAGAGTACCATACTCTAGGCCCCATATAATTTTTTGGGCTTTGTTTCCTTGGGTCAAAGGAAACCATGTTGCCTTCAATAGGAGCGACAACCCAACATCTTTAAATAAACTAATGTCTAGTACCCAAATGCGTTGAATCAAAAAATTCCCTTGGTCTCCAATGTTTACATATAATTTCTCTCTTTTCTCGAAGTTACTCTTATGTGAGCCAACCAGATTGGTACTAGAGCTTTGTTCAATTAGTAGCTGAGCATAACCAAAAGCAAAGGAATATAAGCCCTTGTAAAAACAAATTGCCATGGCTAGCACAAGCAATCAAGGATCTGACTTTCAGCAACTTAATGTTCCTCTTTTCTCAGGAGAAAATTATGATTTATGGTCTTTAAAGATGAAGACTTTTTGCAAGAAAAATATCTGTGGGATCTTATAGAAAATGGATATATTTAACCTACGGCCATCATTGACACTTTCAGTTGAAGAAGACAAAGTTTTGAAGGATAACTGTACAAAGAACACAAAGGCAATTCATCTTATCCAGCATGGGATTACCAAGGACTTATTTCCAAGATTCATTGGGAGTTGTAAAATAAATTGATGCATGGAAAAACTTGCAGCAAGAACTTGAAGGGAATATAAAGGTACAAGCCATTAAATTAAAGAATTTAAGAAGAGAATCAGAAAATATGAGAATGAAAGTACCTAAGTTTTTCAAGGAGTTTTTTTTTCTAGAATTATGGAAGTGGTGAATCAAAGGAGAGCTTACGGTGATACATTTGGTCACTAGTGAATTGTGAAATAATTTTTTTTGGTCAAGGGCAAAAAGATATGAAATAATTCTAAATAGCTTGTCAAAGAAATTCGGTTCGATTGTTGTTGTCATGGAAGAATCAAGGATATTTCAACTTTAACAGTACAAGAATTGATGGATTTGTTGAAATCTCATGAGCAAATATTATAGAGGCACTTTGTGAAATTGTAAGAAGTGTATCAAATTCAGTTAGTTTTCTAACTTAATTAGACTTTGACAGCTTCTATGTAACAGTTAAAAAGTAGTAAAGGCTACTAGAAACTTATCGATCAACACATGCAGTACACTACTCATACATACACATATATATATATCCACTTAGAAACACAATCCAGGAGGCAAGTGATTTTTTTCCCATCGAAAGCAATAAAGAAAAGCAGCAAGGAGAGAGTAGAAAGACGCAAAATCTGTAACTCAAAGAAAAGCTTCGGGAGAGAGGGTTCTGACCTGGGTTTCTTGAACCTGAGTCTGAGAAAGATTGATTATGTACTTTTGTAGTTTCAATTGCTATTGTTTTTCTTTGTAATTGTTGGACTCCAAGCCTAGTAGAATTGCCATTTATGGCGACTAGATGTAGGTTCCTTCTAGAACTGAACCATTATAGTCCTCTGTGTTGATTTCTCCCTATTTTTACTTCTCTTTCTCTTATTTTGCTTTTTAACTTGCACAGTTTAACCCTCAATTAGCCATCATTTCATAACAAAAGTGGTATCAAAGGCTAAAGTTGTCCAACTAGGAGGGTGCAAACTTAAAATCAAATAATCTTGATAATCTAAGATTGTTAACTCAGAATCAAGAACCTGTCAAGAAAGGTCTCTTCAATGGCTACTACCTCGACTAAACATGATATTGAAAAGTTTGATGGCACTAATGACTTTGCCATCTGGAAAATGAAGATGCTTGCACTTCTAGGAAACTTAGGACTAGATGAGGCTCTTAAAGGGGAAAGTAAGATGCCTGTAAGCTATTCTGAAGAGAAAAAGAAGGATATCATGAAGAAGGCATACAACACTCTAATTCTGAGTCTTAGTGAAAGGTTCTAAGGGAAATCTCGAAGATGAAGTCTATTGCCGAAGTTTGGCTCAAGCTAGAGGGCCTATATATGACAAAGACCTTGTTAAGTAGATTGTACCTAAAGGCTAAATTCTTCTCCTACAAGATGATAAAGGCAAAGAACCTCCAAGAACACATTGATGAATTCAACAAATTATGTCTGGACCTTAAGAACATAAATGTGGAATATGATGATGAAGATAAGGCATTAGTGTCGCTATACTTCTTGCCGAGATGATATGAGACATTTGTTGATATTTTCAAGCATGACAGAGAAACAATGTCTTTGGAGGATGTAATTGGAGCCTTAAACTCAAAAGATCTACAGAGGAAGTATGAACAAAAGGAGTCCAGTGGAGAAAATTTATATGTGAGAGGAAGATCAGAAAAGAAAGAATACAGAGGAAGAAGTAAATCTAAATCAAAGTCCAAAAATGCAAAGAACTATAAGAAAGTGAAATGTTATCAATGTCGTGAAGGTCACATTATGAGACTTTGTCCCAAAAGAAAAAAGGGATCCAAGAAGAAGGAGATTGTTGAAGGGGATGCTGCAGTAGTGGAGGATGGTTATGAGAGTATTGATGTCCTCGTTGTAGCTACCAAGAACTCAGAAAAGCAATGGATCCTTGATTTTGGGTGTTCATTTCACATGACACTAAATAGAGATTGGTTTGAGACATTTTTATACCAGATTTGAAAAGAAATCTAATTTCACTTGGGGTTCTGGATGAGAATGGATACACTAACAGAGGGGGAATGGAGTTCTTAAGATTTTCAAGGGTTTTATGCTTATGATGAAAGGATTGAAGGAGAATGGTCTATATGTGCTTCAAGGTAGTACTTTAATTGTTGCAGCAAACTCAGTTTCTACACCAGAAGTAGGCAAAGCAACATTGTAGCATATCATATTGGGACATGTGAGTGAAAGGGGGCTTCGAGAACTTAAGAAAAAGGGTCTCTTCAATGGGGACAAGGTGGAAAGCCTAAAATTCTGTGAAACACTGCATTTATGGGAAGGTAACCAGGGTTAAGTTCAGCTCATCTACTCACATGAGTCAAGAAATTCTGAGTTATATTCACTCTGACCTTTGGGGGCCATCTTCAACTGAATCTCTAAGCGGAGGAAGGTACTTCATCTCTATTATTGATGATTGCTCTAGAAACGTTTGGATTTACATTCTTAAATAAAAAACTGAAGCTTTTCCAAAGTTTAAGAGAATGGGAAAGAATGATAGAGTTGCAAGTAGGAAGAAAAGTAAAAAAGTTGAGAACTGACAATGGGTTGGAATACTTGAATGAAGATTTCAATGTTTTCTGTAAGAATGAGGGCATTGTGAGGCACAAAATAGTACCTCACACCCCTCATCAAAATGGGCTGGCTAAGACGATAAATATGACTCTCCTAGAAAGAGTAGGATGCATGTTATCGAATGCAAATTTACCCAAGAAGTTTTGGGCAGAAGTTGCCAACACAGTTAATAGGTGTCCTTCAGCAGTATTAGGATTCAAAACACCTGAAGAGATCTGGTCTGGATCATCTCCATCCTATCAAACTTAAAGATTTTTTGGTGTGCTGCATATGTACGCATCAAAGAAGGGAAACTTGACCCAAGGGCAAGAAGATGCATGTTTGTTGGTTATCCAGAAAGGGTGAAAGGCTACAAACTATGGTATTCTAACCAAAACAAGTCCAAAAGCTTTATAAGCATGGATGTTACATTTAGAGAGAGTGAAATATACATGACCAACTCAAATTTCACATATCAACAAGAAGCTTAAGAAGATTATTAAGATTGGTCTTGAAGTGGAGCTTGGAAATTACAGTAAAGAGCCTAATGTTATAGGATCTGTTGATTTTGGTTCTGGACCAAATGGTGAGCATCATGAATAGTTTGAAACTCATGAAGAACATGAGGATATGTCAGATTATCAGTTGGCCTGTGACATATATAGAAGACAACTCAGACCACCTGCAAGGTATGGATATGCAGACCTTATTGCTTTTGCACTCATAGCTGTAGAAAGTTTGAATGAGGATGAACCCATAAACATTCAAGAAGCTATGAGAAGCCAGTACAAAAATCTTTGGCTTGAAGCAATGAAAGAGGATATCAATTCCTTAAACAAGAATCACACCTGGATTCTTGTTAATTAACCTAATGGCAAGAAGATTGTTGGCTCTCAATTTATTTTCAAAGTGAAACAAGGAATTCCAAGAGCTAAGAAACCTAGATTTAAAGCTAGAATAGTAGTAAAAGGTTTCAGTCAAAGGGAGGGCATAGATTATTCTGAAATCTATTCACCAGTAGTCAAGCATACATCCATCAGACTGCTTCTAGCTCTTGTCACTCAACATGGTTTCGAACTAGAATAAATGGATGTAAAAATAGTATTTTTACATGGAATTTTAGAGGAGATGATCTATATGGCACAACCTGATGGAATCATAAAGAGAGGGGAAGAAAAGAAGGTATGACTTCTCAAAAAGTCTCTTTATGGTTTGAAACAAAGTCTGAGGTAGTGGTACTTTAAATTTGAAGAATTTATGACAAGGAATGGGTTCTCAAGGAGTATGTTTGATAGCTGTGTTTATAGCAAATATACTGAGAACAAATCAAGATTACTTCTATTACTATATGTAGAGATAATATGCTCATTGCATCATCTAATAAGATTGAGATTATAAAGCTCAAAGCTTTACATCATAAGGAATTTGAGATGAAAGATTTAAGAGAAGCAAAAAGGATACTTGGCATGGATATTTGTAGAAACAAGGTGAAAAACATAATGTTTGTTCACCAAGAGGATTATATTTTAAAAGTTTTAAAGAAATATGGGATGGCGGACTCAAAACATGTCAAGACTCCTCTTGCTACTCTTTTCAAGCTATCCTCTAATCTATCTCCTAAGACATATGAAGAGCAACAAAATATGGAGAAAATCACTTATGCAATTGCATTGGGCAGTCTTATGTACACCATGGTTTGTACAAGACCAGATTTGGCTTATGCAGCAAGCCTTGTCAATAGATTCATGGAAAAACATGGCAAAGAACACTGGGAGGCAGTCAAACGGGTTCTTAGATATTTGAGAGGAACCCCTAGGAAAGGTTTGGTGTTTTAGAAGACATATTATGTGGAAGATGACGTAAAAGGCTATGTTGTATCTGATTTTGCAGGATACCTAGACAAGAGAAGATCCCTAACAGGATATGTGTTTACTATTTTTAGGTGCACTGTGAGCTGGAAAGTAACTCTTCAACCTGTTGTGGCCCTATCTACAACAGAAGTTGAGTACATTGTAGTAACTGAGGCAGTTAAGGAAGCTCTATGGTTAAAATGAATAGTTGAAGAGTTGAGTATTGAACAGAATAATATAACAATATACTGTGACAATGAAAGTGCTATTTACTTGACAAAGAACCATATGCATCATGAAAGAACTAAACATATTGATATAAGATTGCATTTCATCAGAGCAGTGATTTCAGAAGGGAAGGTGACAATGGAGAAGATTAACACAGATCACAACCATGCTGACATGATAACAAAACCTGTCACATCTATCAAGTTTGATCACTACCTAAACTTGATAAATGTGAGTACCTTTCAAACTAAGATCTAAAGAACAGCTGGAGAATTCTGGGGTTTGGGAGGTCCTATCTGAATTTTGATCCAAGGTGGAGATTTCGTAAGAAGTGTATCAAATTCAATTAGTTTTCTAGCTTAATTATACTTTGAGAGCCTCTATGTAACGGTTAAAAAGTAGTTAAGGCTACTAGAAACTGATGATCAACACATGCTATACACTACCCATATGTGTGTGTGTGTGTATCCACTTGGAAACATAATCCAGGAGGCAAGTGATTATGTTCTCATCGAAAGAAATAAAGAAAAGCAGCAAGGAGAGAGTAGAAAGGTGCAAAATTTGTAACTCAAAGAAAAGCTTCGGGAGAGAAGGTTCTTGCCTGGGTTTCTCAAACCTGAGTTTGAGAGAGATTGATTATGTACTTCTATAATTTCAATTGCTTTTGTTTTGCTATGTAATTGTTGGACTCCAAGCCTAGTAGAATTGCCATCTCTGATGACTGGATGTTGGTTCCTTCTAGAACTAAACCAGTATAATCCTCTATGTTGATTTGTCCCTATTTTCACTTCTCTTTCTCTTGTTCTGCTTGTTAACAACATGCACAGTTTAACCCTCAATTAGCCATCATTTCATAACAAAAACCAATTAAAAATGCCTTGTCAATCCAAAGTCAATATGGTTTTCAAGGCAAGAGACTCATCCAGCATTCAACGTCACAGGGGAAACTCATCTAGAGAAGGAATAAAAAATAGAGGAAGAGGAAGAGGCTCAAGAGGTAGAGGTAGAGTATCTATTGATAGAACCAAAGATGAAGCCTTTAAAAGATGTAGTATTTGCAAAAGTAGTCATACTCATAAAGATTGTTAGTTTCATGGAAAGCCTCAATGTTTCAACTGAAAAAAATTTGCCCATGTCCAAAAAGATTGTCGATTAAAGACTGAAGAAGCTGAAGTTTTCAGAAGAAAAGAAAGATTAGTGAATGTAACTTGTTTTATGTTGGTTATATGACTTCTGTGATGCAAATGACACTTGGATTCTCGGAAGTGAATGTAGCAATCATATGTCAGTGGATAAAATTATTTTTTTTTACTATGATTCAACTAAATTCTTCTGTGAAATGGGAAATGGAGACTTAATACATGCTAAAGGGAAAGGTACTGTTGCTGTTAATTAAAACTAAGAAATAACTAAATTTATTAGAGATGGTTATTCTCTTCATTTTGAATGTAATTTCTTCACAATTTATGATAAAGGAGATGTAAAACAAGTTGTGGATCACTTATCAACAACGGTTGATGACTCTTCTCTATGGCAAAAACGACTTTGGAACTTGAACTTTTATGGTCTAAAACTCCTTCAACAACAAAATTTGGTGCATAGCTTACCTGTCATCCCACCAAAGTCTGAAGTCTGTGAATGATGTGCAATGGGCAAGCATCACCGAACCTCTTTCCAAACAATGGAGCATTGAGAGCCAAGAATCTCTGAGAGTTAGTAGACGCATATATATTGGGGCCTATGCGAAACTCCCTCATGTGCCCAAAACAAGTAGTTTATTCTTTTTATTGATGACTTGACTATGTTTCAAATGAATTTCACAAACTTTGTGAAGATGAAGGCATTGACAGGCATTTTATAGTTGGTTATTCTCAACAACAAAATGAAGTTTTCGAAAGGAAAAACCAAACTGTAATAGAAATGGCCAGAACTATGCTTAAAGAAAATGGGTCACCAGTTTCTTTTTTAGGCTGATGTTGCTCATACGTTGGTCTATCTCATTAATAGATATCCAACAAAGGCACTAGAAAACTCACCCCTTTTGAAGCATGGAGCGGAAAGAAGCCTTTTATAAGGCACTTGAAAGTTTTTTGTGCATTTGTTATGCTCAAATTCTGAAACAGTAGACACAAGCTCGAGGAAACAAGTGAAAAATACATTCATGTTGGGTATAATACTCAATCAAAAGGGTACAGGCTGTACAGCTTGAAGACAAACAAGATAATTGTTAGCAGGGATGTTTTGTTTGATGAACATGCTACTTGGAGGTTGACTCAAAGTGTAGTTCCACATCAGCAGCAAAGTGGGTTCTTAGATATATTCATGGCACAATTAATTATGGGATCAAATACGAGAAAGGTCTGGTTCTTAAATTAGTGGGTTTTTTGTGATAGTGATTGTGCTGGATGTATTGATGACATGAAGAGTACATCTGGGTCTGTTTTTTCACTTGGCTTTGGAGTATATCATCGGCAGTCTAAGAACCAAGAGCAATAGCTCAATCTTCAGCTGAAGCTGAATATGTGTCAGCTGCATTAGCTTCATCTCAAGTAATTTGGTTGAGAAGAATTTGGGAAGATGAGACTAAGTCATAGAACGAAGTTGCGGAGATATATTGTGATAATAAATCAACAATTTCTATCAAGTTTTTTGTTTTACCAATTACGCACTGACTGTTCTTGGAACTCAAGGCTAGTTTACCTGAATAAAATTTTGATTGTAATTTCCACCGATAGTTATGAGGGCTTTGTGTTTCAACCCTTCTACACATGTAGCGACTGCTTAATCAACTGGTGAATATGTAAATTGCAGGGATATGAGATATACCAATCTAATATGAATGTAAATTCTATTTTTCATTAGTATATTCATTTTTATGTTCTGCGTTCTTTTTATGGGTTATGACTTTGAACATGTGATTACAAGAATCTGTGATGAAGTTTTTACTTGCACTTTGGAGCTCTCTTGGCTTGTACACTTAACCTTGACACAGCTCTGATTGGAAATTGACCCAAAAAATCCTGTTTGAGTATGAAGTCCAGAATAGTGCACTGATCCACATCTACCTCCCTCAGCTGGGTAAGATGTTTTAGAAAACAGTTGCCCTTAGAAAATGTGTGGAGGTCAGTGACTGCAGTCATGTTCTTTACTTCTCTATTTTCAATATTCAGTGAGTTATGAAAACCCTCTCCCTGTGTGTTCATTAACGATTTTCATATGTTGAAAGAAATGGAGAGCAAGGTGCTCAAGCAATAAATGCAAGACTTAGATGCAACATGACATGCTATTGGGACCATATATATCTTTTAGGATTAATATCATAAACCTCCATATATTTCACCCCAAAATCAACTTAACCCCTAAACTTTATACTCTTCTCTATTAACCCTTCAATTTTCTCCATCCATCACAAAATCCTCTAATTGTCAAACGTCTGTTAAATCGGTACATGCCTAACTTTTTTTTCCAATTTTACCAATTTCTTTAACCTTATAAGTTACACAATCCAATGTCTTTTCATCTAAAATCAGCCACAACTGCATCACTATCTTTGACAAACTATCCTCCACTTTTAGCAATGGTTTGGGTTTCATTTCCTTAAGGTTCAGTTTCGGTTTCCACCAATCATTTTTATTTTTCTCTTTCATGAATAAATTGGGCTATTTTTCTAATTTATTTTCTATCAATTTTATAGTTTTTTTAATCGAAAATGACTTCATCAAGTAGGTTTTTTTGTCGTGCTCGGTGGTATGAAGGGTTCGACTGTAGTTATTTTGAATGGTATGATGTTCCTAAAACAAATAAGGGAATTTGAAGGTAGAAGAGGAGGTCAGACAATTAAATGAGAACTATGCAATCCTCTTTGCTCACAATACTAGGCTTGATGCTCAAATTGCCAAACTTAAAAGAATCAAATTAATTTAATTTGATGTGTATTAAAATTTTGTGTGTTATTTCAATGTTTTCAATAAGGGTGTGCAGATTTTTTATGAATCGACCT
This sequence comes from Datisca glomerata, assembly GCA_003255025.1. Lineage (NCBI taxonomy): Eukaryota > Viridiplantae > Streptophyta > Magnoliopsida > Cucurbitales > Datiscaceae > Datisca > Datisca glomerata. The sequence goes on from QANY01012783.1 coordinate 1,385,437, forward strand.
AACCAAACCGAATCGATTTGGTAAG